>PVJL010008277.1:0-68374 GCA_004026885.1 Lyroderma lyra
CAATGTTCTCCTTTCAGTTTCTCTGCCAAAGGGTACTTCGGAATACTGACTACCCAGTGCAGGCAAAGTCCTCGCAGGAGCTATGCATGAATCTTGTGCTTCCAAAGGTCCACTCTACACAGAGATGCAGACGTACCCAAATGGCCATTTTTATGTGGTCATTTCACTTCTCATGTATTTACGCATCAAATAAAAACGGCTTTGAGTCACCCAGAAAGAACTGATGAAATAAAAATGAAATCAGAGGTTTGCTGATCTGCAAAAGATTAACATTTTGGTTTGAGTTGTGGGTCATCTTATCAGAAACTTGTACCAGAGTGTTTGAAAGCAAGAGCAACAGCCGTGGGACAGCAAGATTCCTTGAGGTTATTCCCTGTCAATCCTTAAAACGGATCATCGCAAATTTCTTCTTACTTATTTTCACTTCCTCCAAAGTATGGCTTTCAATAAAAATGTCTTGCATACTTAGAATAAATGCAGGGATTTCAAAAATAGAAAAGCAGCCACCTTTGCTCTTGTGGAGATTGGGATCTGTCAGTTTTGTTCAATTTTCATTCCTGTGCAGCCAAATTCTATGAAGCTCACCCAGGACGATCTAGACACTCCTGCTCTGTTTACAGCTCAGCAATAGTTACCAGGATTGACAACATGGATACTTGAAATATTTATACAGCGTTTATGCAATCACTTTTCATTGCCCAGTGAAAAAAAAAAAATACTGGTTTGCAGGGCCTGGCTCCTTGCCAGAGTTATCTAGATCTTAATTTTATAAGGCAAGAATTTACCCCAGAGTTCAAAAATTGAAAAAGAGGGTGGAGGAGTTGGTGGTGGTGATCATTTGTGGTCAAAGAAAGCTGTTTGCTTTTCTGTGGGCAGATTTCCAGGGGCAGTTTAAAATGACTTCCCTCAAGGAAGAAACGACAGAAAAACACCTGGAAATCCTGAAGCAAAAGTAAAGAATCAAATTAGTTCCCAGTGGTGAGATTTATCATTTCTACACCCCCATCTGTCCATATTTTTACAGCATTCATCACCATACCTACGCGACTTTAATTGATCCTGTTAAGGTCTTGCATGGATCATCTGAGCAGCTATACCTGCAAATTCGCAGGGTGAACAGGCAGATGCTTGCAACCATGCCAGTGATGGATCCCTGGGTTGCTGAAGTGACGAATGAGATCATGTCCCTCCAATGCTTTTGAGCTCCAGATACTGGAGGGTCAGTGACCTCTTCAGCCCACAGTCCCATTGCCAACCATCTCCTAGACTGCATTAAGGGGCGGGATTGGTGGAAAGGAACCAAAAGGAGGTGGACTTGTAAAGGTGAGAGGAGTAGAGCGAGGGGCCGGAGCCTGAGAGCAGAAGGAAGAAAGCAGAAAGGGGAAGCTGTGTATTTCCATATTGCCAGCTGATCCTTACCTATGGGGGCTTGGCGGCACGACATCGCCATGGAAATGTTCACTGAATTGTGTACGGTGCAATTGCTAGGGCATGACATCATTTAAATATTGTGCTTTTAGAAACACAACTCCAGAAACAATTACCTAAGTGAGGTGGAAAGGAGAGGTGAATTCTCAGAAGAAAATATTTTAAAATGTGACAACTTTTCCCAAAAGACAAGCATCAGACTCAATAAACTTCCATGTGCAGAAATGGCTGGGTCCCAAAGAGAGAAATCACTGGTGAAATGGTCTTTAGGAGGCCCCAAGAATTTAAACACAAATTACAGAGGAAGGACACCACCTGAACTGCCTGCAGGAAGAAACTGATTAGGCTGGCGGGTGGAGTTCCACACGCAGATCCTGTAGACAACAGGAACGACAATAGGGACTGCACCTGAGGAGACACTCCAATGATCAAATCACCAGGACTCAATTAGCAGCCAGGGCAAGGAAGACCTTCAAGGTGGGCTTGCAAAATTGCTCATGCTGTGATAAAAGCATGGCACCCCACCAAGGAGAAAAACCTCAGTTGTTAGAGATAAAATCCTTTCCAATTTTATTTTTGGGGGGGAGGGGAGGTGTTGTTGTCATAGCACCCTTATCAGCAGAAATTTTCAGTAAAGGTGGAATTGAATAATACAAGGGAAAATATGACCAGGCATGTCAATTAGTTATAAAACATTAGTGTGCATGTTGTTCTGATAGGTTTATTATGAAACAGAATATAAAATAGCACAAAGATGATCCAGACACCTCACAAGATTTCTTTATATTTTTTAATGAAACAGAACAAAAAAAGTTAAAATACTGTGTGATTATAAAGGTACATTTGATACACAGAAATATTCTATGCCCTAGGCATAGGAAAAAGGAGACGAGGAAGGTACAACCCAAGATGCTAATTTCAGTTTTGTTTGGGTCCTATGACTACGGGTGATGCAGAACCATGTGAAACACAGTTTCTGCCCCCAAGGAGCTGACTAATTCTTATTACTATTCTTAATACTTCTTATATTTGTTTAGTCATCTTTAATTTTCATATCATTAAAATTTTAAGGAATGTCTTAGTGGAAAGCAGTTGAAATAAATTCAGAAAGAAAAGAAAGTAAGTGAAGGCTAAAATCTAATTATTTTGTGTTATAGGAAGATAAACATTTTTTGTTCTACATATTTATGAAGGAAAACAAACATTTGGCGGGAGATACGTGATGTAACACCCCTTCAGTTTATCATTACTCTTGGATTTAGCTATGAAAATATTTGTTAAGCATGTAATGATGTGTAAGGAAATTAGGGGAAAGCAGTGGGGTAAAAGATGAATCACTATTTCTGCCTTCTAGATCCTGGCGTCTAATGAGTAAAATCAGTGTAATGTCTCTTCCATCTCTACTCAACCCCAAGTGTATGCCTTGGATTTTTGTCTGACTTGCCTATTTAGGACAAGCCTTTGGTAAAACCCTCTGAGTGACTGATTACTCTCAATGTAAATCATTAAGAAAGTGGCAAAGTCTCAGTCACTGGATGGTATTCAGCAGGTTCTCCTTCCCATTTTTCCCCCCTATTGTCTGGAATGTTCTCCTTCCAGGCTTTTTCTTGATTGTCTTTCCCCTCATTGAGGTCTCAGTTCAAATGTTGGGTCTTCAGAGAGGATTCCCTGGACCACCTCACCATCCTGGAATACTGCCCCATGCCCCGACAACCTCCTTCCACACACATGTGCGGGGGCCCCCCCAAACTGGAAGTATCTTCTGGAGGGTGGGCCCCGTGTAGTACAGGCTTCCCCCGCTAGGTGAGGGTTCTAGGAGCCCATCTGCATCAGCGCACCAGCTGGCGTTTCTGGGAGAGGCTGTGTTCCTCTTCAGTGAAATTTTTTTGGAGACTCTTTCCATGTGTTTGCCCGTTTCATGATGGGGGATTTACACAAACAGCGTGCAGCATGACAACGCACCTGCCCACACCGCGCTGAGTGTTCAGCACTTTTTGACCAAAAACGGCATGCCCCCCGTGCTCCACCCTCCCTGTTCACCCGACCTCACCCTGACATTTTTCTTTTCCACCGGGGATGAAAAAAGTCCTCAAAGGGAAGCATTTTACCTAAGTGGGAGAGGTGAAACGAAAAAGGGCAGAAACAATAAAAGGCACCAACGTCGACAAGTTCGAATACCGTTTTGAGTAGCAGAAAGAGCATCTCACCCCAAATGGAGAGTAGCCTGAAGGTGACTGAAGTTTAAACACGTGAGAATAAATACACACTTTTATGAATAAATTCTAGGGGTTGTTTTGTGGGTGGGGGGGTGTTATTCTTGATCCTCTTACTTTGTTTTATTATCGTCATGAGACTTCCGTAAAATTCCTATATTTTTTTGTTTGGGTTTATTGTCCATTTCTCTTGGAATATAAACTCCTTGAGGGTATGGAATTCAAATGTCTTTTCTATGGCTATATGTACAGCTTCTAGAATAATGTATGGCTTATAATGTGTAGGAACAAATGAGCAAGGAAACGCCTCTCTGGGTCTTACTGTCTTGACCCTAGATATTTTTTCTAAAAAAGACAAACATTTACTTTGTTCCCAGTGGTCTCTCCAGCACCTAGAAGTACTTCTGGTACATAGCACACGTTCAGTTAAAAAAAAAAAACAACTTAGCAAAAACTGATGGTAGTACAGGAATTGGGACGAAAAAGACCCCCAAAGGCAGAAAATCAAGATAAAAAACGTTATGTAAGCCAGATTATGGAGCTGAATGTTGATCTCTGCGTTTATGTCCACTACCCTTTACCCAATTATTGTTTGCATGTCCCAGGCTTGTCTCACCTGTGTGGGGACACCTGCGGATGGGCCAGGCTGAGGGAGGGGGCGCAGCAGAGACCCTTCGTGCCATGTGGTGGGAGGCCCAGGAGGAAGCCAGAGGGAGAGCAGGCGGGCGGGGAGCCTGTGGGGATGAGGAGCCCGGCGTGAGGCCCGCCACTTCCCATCCAGGTGGGTGTTTTCCCACTACCGCCAACCCCGAGGAGCTGGGTTTTGTTAGAGAAGCAGCCATGTCTTCATGAAAGCAAACAAAAGCAGCCTGTGACAGAATTCCTTAAGTGCTAGGGGAGGTACTAAATGGTATGAGGATTTAAAGGATTAAGAGCTCACAAGCCACTGACCTGATTAGGGGTCACTTGATGAAAAAGAGAGCACGTTCAAATGGGTGTCGAGGAGCACAAACCAGGCAAAGGACACAGCAAGGGAGGGAAGTGGAAGAGAACTGCCCCCGATGGCTGGAGGACAGGGTGGGTGAGGGGAAGAATAGAGACACAGCAGAAAATTAGGACCAATTATGGAAATACAGAACAGGTTTTGTTGTGTTTTGTTTAAATTTAGTTATCATGAGCAACTGAGTATTGCTTTTTGAGAACACTTAGGATATTTCTAGTGCAATACTAGGGTAGCCAGGATGCAAAAATGACTCTCTGTCATTTGTGCAATTCCCTGCATCTTCACTGTAAAAGGGACCTGTGGATAAGACAGCCTGTCACATTGGTGATTAGCTTATGTTATATGACAACATTGAGTTTAAGAAAGGGAGGTTATCCTCGGTGGGCGTGGCCCCAGGCATGTCCTTAAAAGAATGGGGACACTTTCTGGAGAAAGAGATTGAATATACTAAATTCAACAGGCAAGAAGTTCTTCATTGCTGGTTTGACAATGGAAGGGACACATGGCAGAAATGGCAGGCGGCTTCTGGGAACTGATAACAAGCCCAGTTAACAGCCGGCAAGTAGGTGAGACCTCAGTCCTAAAATGCTGTGTCAGTCACCACGTGAGTGAGCTTGGAAGAGGATTCTCACTCAGGACTCTCGGATAAAAATACCACCTGTCTAACACCTTGAGTGTGAGACTCTGAGCAGAGAGCCCAGATGAGCCCAGCCGGACTTTTGGCCTGCACAGAACTGTGAGATAATAAGTTGGTGCTGATTTTATTATGCAGCAATAGAAATCGAATATAGTTGGAGAAAGGAGGTACTGAAAGTCATTTGGGAGACTATAAAACCAGATTAGATTATGCTAAATTAGTGACTAAATGAAAGAGACTGCAATAAAAATACAGAGGAGAGATGGGAGAGATGTCAAAGAGACAACCCCTACATGACTTAGCACTGGATTAGATACGGTGGTCAGAGAGAGGGACAAGATGATGTGAGTCTAAGACTTGGAACCTGGGTGACTGGCAAGATAATGGTGCCAGTCATAGAGGAATGGAAACCAAAGACAGGATAGGGGGTGATCAGTTTCATTTCAGGTGCACAAAATTTATAATGCCAGCCAGATAGCCCCAAATTTATTTTAAAAGTGGGAATCTGAAATTCTGTAGGGAAGCTTACATTAGAAATGTCATTTTTGGAGTTCCTGATCAGTAAATAAAAGTATATACCTAACATGAGTTAGCTGAGGAGATAACTGGAAGAAAGATTAGTATGAAAATTGAAGAGGACCCCAGATGAAAGGGCTCCTCCACCTCTGTGTTCTAGACACTTCCTCTGCCTGGAATATCCTATCTGAAATAGTCCTGGAAAAAACCACACTCAAATCTCAGTTTAAGTACTGTCCCTTCCATGCAGCACTTCCTGCCTCACTCAGCCACTCAAAAGGACCTTCAGGTCTCTTAAGTGGTGATAGTCCTATGCCCCCAGTTGACCAAGTTTACAGAGGACAGACACCATTTCATTTCATCTTGGATTCTCAACACCAAAGTCAGCATCAAGAACACCACAGACAGTAAGTATTTGTTGAGTAAATGAAACTAAGATAGGAGTAATCAAAAAGATAGAAAGGAACCAGACTAGTGTCATATACAAGAGATTAAAAAAAAAAAAAAAGAAAGAGAGTTTTCTGGAGAGGATGGTTAATAGTGTCATACACTTAAAGATAAATAAGGACTCGAGGGCAGGGGGTTGTTGGATTGGTGAGGAGGCGTTTAATGCCTCATACAAGAACAGTTTCAGTAAAGTACGAAGATCATATTACAGATGGTACGAAGTAAAATGAAATGATGTGATTAGAGGCAGTGAGAAAGTAACATGTTAGGTGTAGACTGCTTTTTAAAGAAGTTCAGAGATCAAAGAAAAGAAAGTGGTAAGATGATAGCTTGTGAAATAGAAGAAGAAAAAAAGAAGTGTTCATGCTTGCTTTTGTTTTCGGAATGGAGAGACACTATACAAGTTCCCAGACAGAATGACAAGAACTCATAAATGGATTGAAGATTCATAGACTCTCCATGTTGGGAGGATCCCTTTATAAGATGCTGTCAGTTACTTCACATTGTCCATTGCCCCTTCCTCCTTGACAGCTGGACTCAGATTGTATTTGCAGTGGCAACGTGCCCGGGCCCGGACAAGATACTTCATTTCCCAGCTCCCCTTGCGGGTAGAGGTGACCGTGTAATAAAATTTTGACCGGTGAGATATACGAGAGACTGGTCAGGGCTCTCAGAGAGCTTTTGCTTTTCCTGGTGCCTCCCTTTTCCTTCTTCTTTTTACCTTGAGCAAGTACTTGATGGCCGGAGTTACAGGAGCCATCTGGTGACTCGGAGGCAGTAAGAAAGAAGGAAATGATTAGTGAGCCACTGAACAAACACCCACAGCTCCTTCACTGCAGACTTCTTACAACAGCAGGAACAAGAAACCCCTCTATGTTTCAGGCGCTGTGAATCAGTTACATACGGTACTTTTGTTCTCTATCGGCAGCCAAATGGGTTAACAAGTAATAAGGCTTTAAATATCTTCAATCAACCTTCCGATATTTGAATCAGCTCTAAACCTTCTCCAAGTTGTCATCTACCTTATGTTTATAGACTTCCAGAGGCAGGAAATTTATTAGTTATTAAGACTTTCCAGACAATGTTAGAGAGTGTTGATGGTTAGAAAGCCTTTTTTTTTTGTCAAAACTTCCTATGGTTCCCTACGTTTCCTTAGATCTAGGATTCAAGATCCTACATAAACTCAGGCTACTCTACATTCCGTTTTAATTTTCCAACACATATACTCCATGCAAATCAGGTCAGCCTTTGTCCCAATAGACACTGCCTTACTAACATGGAAAGCTCATTCTCGTTTTGAAGCCTTATTGCTTACTGTTATTCTTTCCTAAATGACAAGCCCTTTATGCTTGACTTGCTTAAAATCCAAGCCATTCTCAAGGTTACATCAAGCCCTGCCTTTTCTAGGAAATCTTCCCTGGCTCCATCTCCCATTGATCTCCTCTCAACAGACACAGCACATTGAAAGCTCGTCTACAAAATAGGGTTGAATTCTGCATTAATACTTCTCCCATTGTTTGTTCATTATCTTGTGTGAGTTAACTCTGGTTCACCCACGAAAAGGTGAACTCCTCCAAGCCTAAGACAGACGCTCCCTATATATGAGTGCTGTCCAGAAATTATCCATTCATGTAATATGAAACACAGAGGCATTTATGGCTACATTTTTTCCAGACAGCTCTTGTATTGTCCCCACAACTGCTACTGCAGCCTTTTGTAAATATTCAATAATAACTGAATCTTTAATAATAACTGATGGGAGGTTTTTAGAGGGCAAATGTATATAATCTTAGGAGGGCCATAAAGACATGTGTGACACATGCACACACACACACACACACAATTTTGTCATCAAAAGTAGAGCTCAACTCAACAGAATCTACTAATATTTCAAGTTGGTGTTCGCTGTTATCTTTAATTATAGAATTATCTTTCTTTAACTCTCTTTGTGTTTAGGAAAAGAGACTGATAAGTGTCCTCTGAGTAGGTGGTTGGCTATAACAATAACATTTGCTCTCTAGCATAAAATAGACAATTCCTATTAAAATACAAAACAAATTTTAACCACACTAATAAGAAACCAGACTCAAGGTACTTGTACCAACATCATTTTGAATTCTGAAGTTCCTTTTTCTGAATCGCTGCGAACTTTCCATACACCAAGTAAGCCAGATGCTCCACCAGCATTATGAATCCAATGCTTCTTCAGTCCTTAAGGGGCAAGGCATCAGAAGTTGTCCGTGTTCTGAGATCATTTAATCCATCCAGGTCTGAGATTCTGTGACCTTTGATAAACCAACCCCCATGCTGTGATCTTGAACTATCACAAGACGGCATCTCCAGGTGTTCCGACGAGAGAACTATTACTAGCAATTCAGTTCCTCAGAAGGTCACTTAAAGGGTCTGGCATGGGCACCACTTATTTGTCATTGCTGAACTTGATGCTGTTGCTTCATCCATTTCATCCCTTGCTGCATCTTTTTGGGTGTAAGTTCGCTGCAAATGAGCCACTTTGGGTCCAGGATTTGGTTGTATCAAGTGCTCTTCAGTTTGCTCACTTCCATCCGCGCAATTACAGCTGAGAGTCCCGGGTGGGGTTTATTCTTCCTGGTTACTTTGTGACTTTGTTTATTCTGAATACAATGACTGGCCACTCAAATATAAAGATGGATATGGACGTATAACTTATGGCTCAAATAAGAAAATGGAGGCACAAGGAAGGGAACTTGCATACAGCTAGGAAGAAGTGAAAGTAGGCATTGAAGGCAGGAGTTCACCCCTAGCACCCACAGCACAGCTTCTACAAATGAAGAATTATGTCAAGTACAGAGTAGCAAAGGTTGCAATAGAGATGTGCACTAGAGCTAAAGGAAGGGGATGGTCTCAAAGGCGAGGACGATAACATTTTGGCAATGCAGACTGGGGCTGAGGGAGACCCAGAACTATATATTTAAAGGTCAGAGGTGACCACCAAAGCAGAAGAAGATTTGTCTTCCCAATGTGGCATCCTCGCAGGGCAGAGTATAAAGACATGAGGAACACTGGAGGCAGGCCTAGAAAGATGAGGTGGCTGGTAGAACTGAGAGAGAGCAGAGAGGCAAGAGAAAGCACCAAGGGTGCACAGAGAAAAGTCAAAGAGAGAGAGAATTTCCTGGAATTTTGCAATTGGGACTTCATTACTAATCACAAAAGCTATTATGTTCTTTACGCCAAGCTAAGGTCACACACAGGATCTCATTTGTGCCTATTACCCTTGAAGTAGGTGTTACTATCTGAAGAACAGTTACGAGGGTGGCTATGGGCAAAACTTAACCTGTGGTGCCTTGAGAAGTGACTGAGTGGGGACAATGCAGTCTGCGTTTGGAATAACAGAGACGGAGCCCCACGAAGGGCTCGTCGGTGTGCCCGTCACTTTAGCACTGTTTTCTAATGTCATCCGAACAAAATTCTAACAGGAATGTGGGGTTACTTGCCTTTGAAGAAGAAAGTGACATTTGGAAACCCAATGTGGGCTTGTTGTCCATCTTCTTTTCAAAACCCTGCTCTGTGCCCAAAGAAGGAAGAGATAGCTACAGCAGACATTTTCTGAGGGCTTTACTGCACCAGGCCAGGCACCACGCTGAGAGCATTCACAGGAACTGCTACATTGAAACATGAGTTTAAATACGAGAGTTTCGTTACTACTAGGGTGGTGACTGAGGGCCTGAGCCCAGGAGTCAGACTCCCATGAGTTGGGACTTCAGCTCGGCCATCTCCCAGTGTCCTTTTGCCTCAGTTTCCTCATCTGTAAAATGGGTTTCCTTGTGAAAATTCTTTCAACTTAAGACATGTTGAAATATAGACAATAACAAGGGCCTAGGACTCGAGTGTGGAGTACAATGTTAGCTAGTAGGTGAATCGTCATTTTACAGGCAGGAGAAGAGAGGGAGAGGAAGGATCTCAGAGCTAGCAGTTCTAAGAGCCCGCTCTGGATTCTGGGGTCTCCCAGGAGCCCTTGTGCTTCACCGCCCCCCACCAGCAGCGCGCAGGGACACCTACGGGGTGAGCATTTATTTATGTGTGTCTGAGATGGGACTGACTAGTAATATTTTCCTGCTGCGGGCGGAGGGGGAGGGCGGGACAAGAGAAGTGAAGATGTGGGGGCGCTGTGACGGGGTCGCGAGGCGCAGGTGCAGGGCCCGCAGCCTCCATCCGGGGAGCCCCGGGGAAAGGCAGCGGCGGTGGGGCTCTCGTCTTGATTTTGTTTGCAACCAGAAGAGTAAGAAGCCAGGAAGAAGTTTATTTTCCTCTGCCCTCTTGCTGGCCAAGTCACAGCCAATGTCCTTGAAGGACATTAATAAATAAATAAATAAATAAAGACCCAGTCCCTCCTACCCTTTCTTTCTTGCCGATCTCCTCCGCCCCCTCCCTCCCCCACCCCCCCACGACTTCCTCCCCTCGCCCTCCGCGTGCGGGTTCGCGGTTTCCTCCCCTCCCCTCCCCTCCCCTCCCGGCTACAGCAGGATCCGAACTGCCTCCGAGAGAGAGGGCGAGAGTGGCTGCGGACCGTGCGGAGAGCACGCAGTCATTCTCATTCCCATCGCTCCGGCTCTCGCACTCCCGCTCTCTCACACACACACGCGCACACACACACACGCGCACACTCTCAGACACACACACACACACACACACACACACACACACACACACACACTCAGACACTCAAAACTCGTCCCGGCCGCAGCGCGCTGCTCCAATCCCCGGAAAAGGCGAGCGAGCGCCCTCAGGCCCGCCGCGCGCTCCCCGCTCCGGCGCGGCGTTCCCGTCCCCAGCGCCTCGCTCGGGCCGGGTGTGCCCGAAAGTAAAGCAGGGAGGGCGGGTGGAGACGGTCCTGAAAGCCCCCTGGCCGCGCGCGCCGGGACCGCAGCTGGCTCTCGGCGCCCGAGCGGAGACGGCTCCTGCAGCGTCCTGCGCCCGTGAGGTCCGCACCGCGGGCGGGGAAGAGCCCACCTGCCGGGCCGCCAGCCGCCAGCGCGGAAAGGAGGGCTGGGCACTGTCCTGCTCGGGCCGAGTCCGGCCTCCGGCCGCCCTGACCCCAGCTCCTTTGGAGGTCCGCCCTCCGCCCGGCCGCCGGCCCCTCGCGCCTTCGGAGTGCCCCCTGCGCCGCGGGCAGCGGACGCGCCGCGGGGACCTCGCTATGGCCGGGACGCGCAGGCTGCTCTGCCTGTGGCTGGGCTGCTGCTGCGTGAGCCTGGCGCGGGGAGCCGGACTGCAGCCGCGTGTCCCGGAGCTCCGGAAGGCTGCGCCAGGCGACCGCGCGGCAGGTGGTGGCCCGGGTCCCCTGCTGCGGCCGCGCGACAAGGTGTCGGAGCACATGCTGCGCCTCTATGACAGGTACAGCGGCGGCGGCAGGGCCGAGGCGGCGGGCACGCCGGGACCCTCCGAGCGGGGCTCGCAGCCGCTGCGCCCCCAGCTCCTGCGCGAAGGCAACACCGTTCGCAGCTTCCGAGCCGCAGCAGCAGGTGAGTGCCCGAGGAGCACCCCCTTTTGCGGTCCCGCCCCAGCTCTGTCCCCGGACCCCCCACAGCCTCCTCATCTACCCTAGGCTCTACAGCGCTACCCAGAGACCTTCCCTCACGCTTCTCAGCGGCCCCCCGAGACCCTCGGTCCCGTCACCCCTCGCATTTTTAGAGTCCGAATTGGGAGGGAGAAATGGAGGGAAAGGCGCGGAGCAGCGGAGGGGTCGGCTGGCCCGACCGCGTGGGGACGCGAAGGGGCCACCCCATGCCCCACGTAGCCCCCCTGCTCCGGGTGCTTGTGTTGACGTTTCTGAAGTCGGTCAGCGGAAACTCCCTGGAACTGGGCTTTAGCCATGTTTACCTAGAGGCAGATGTCATTCTATGCCAACCCCAGGGCACCGGAGAGAAAAATCACACTTGAACTAGACGCCTTCCCCTCGCCGTTTAGGCAATCGCTTCTCCAGATCTTGCACTCCTCTTAACTCACGCCCTCCGGGTTACTGTCGTTGACACTTCCTACTTGACGGTCCCTCGGTGGCAAACATATAGACGAAGCCAGGTGCTTGGTGTTTCTATTATTTGAAACCCATCTGGGCAAACAGGTTGTACCATCCACCCGGGGAGGAGCGGGGGTGGGGGAGCAGCCGTAGATGTAAACATCTCTTGGAATCGGCCGATGAAAATCCGCTCATCCCATTTTTCAACACACAGATCACTGTGGACTGAAATTCATGGCTTAACAAGGTTTCTCCTGGCCCCTGTGGTGAAGGGAATAACTTATGCTAACAACCTGACGCCCTTGTGCTAACAGCTTGAAGGAAAGTTTCCTGGACACTAACTCGGTTTCTATGCTTTGAGGATGCACCAGGGCTTTTTGTGCACTGCCTGCACGATAAGGGGAGACACGACCGCGAAGCCTATCTTTAGTGAACTGCTGAAACATAGCCAAGAATCTTCAAGTATGGAGGCCGTGCCTCACGCTCTATCAAGTCTGTCAGAATCACTAGCAAGAAATCTCCCAAAGCTTTGATATGTAGGACTCCTGGAAAAAAAGGAAACCCAAAGCATCCATCAAGGAAAGCCCTCAGTTGACACTGTAAATACACTCTAGAGTTCACAGGCATGATGACATGTACAATAAATGTGAATTATGCTTTTTAACGCAGAAGTCTTTAGCTAGAATCTGAGCTGAACCAGATTTCCCTTTCTTCTTCAAACCATGAGCATGATCTGTAAGGAGCTGGCCTCTACTAAGGAAACAGAAACCTGCTCTGGGTTATCCACAGTGCGCTGGCCGTGGAGGAGGCTGTCCTGACAGCTGACCACACTGCTGAGTGCTCTGTTTACTTCAGTGCAGCTCTGAGGGCAGAGCCCCAGTGAGAGGTGTGGGAGCAGCAAGCACCGGAAGGAAGTCGGGTGGGCAAGGCCGGTGGATCCATGAAGACACTCAAATCACCCTTACCTTGTTACTCCTTCGGGGGAGTAGCTGAGGCACCCAACAGACAAAGAGTATTTATTTTTTTCTATCAACAAGTTTCATTTTTAGTATGAATCACAGGGTTTGGAGGTGGGATGTTAGTTTGTTTCATTCACACATACCGTATGTTTGCTTTTGGGCTGAGTGAACCCTGAGTGGAAGATGGATAAGGATTTGAGTGACTCAGGCTCCATGTGCTTTTTGGCTTCAACTCATTCTGTACCTTATGATTTCAGTGTCCCCTATCAGCCTGACTACAGTCCTATGCCATCAAACGATAAAGTCTGATACAGAGGCCAGAAGTTCCCTCGAAATGACGAATTGCAGCTTGGAGCATGTATACAAGGCTGTGGGCCCTGATAAGACAAGTAATCCCTTTAGCATCCTAGAATCTGTCTTAATGACTTATTCATCAAATGGAGACACTGGTTCTTGTGGAAGCTTAAGTGTCTGTCATGTTACTCCACTGGGGACTCCTGGGGGTGGGTGGTGGTGGGTCCTCTCCCAAGAGTGTTTAGTTACTAGACCTCACTGTAAGGCACTTCTGGCTGTGGGTCAGACAGGGCTCCAGGAAGGTGGGGAAGTTTTCCCGTGTGTCCCTCTCCTCTATCTGTATCAGCACTTTCGTAACACCCTTCACCTTGTGACATGTTCTGATGCAGGTGAAAGATGCTGTCCGCGTTCATACGTTAGGCACGTGTTCTTGTCCCCAGGGTTTACGTTTCACAAGGTACGCGCCCCTGTACCTAGGTGCTCGCGGCTTTAAGGGAAGGAAGGTCGCGGCGGCTGTGTGTGGAGCAGCTGCTGATCCTGCAGACCTTCCAAGCGCTCCTTCGGGCTGAGCTACAGCCTCGGAGCCCCGTTTGCTCCTTGGAACATACCTGATGAAAATTATTTATTGTTCTAAACCGAGAATATCTTTGGTTGAAATTTAGCTGCTGTGGTCTCCCTCTGATTACTTTCTACTTAAACCATTACTTGATGGTGGGTGGCATTCATCCTAAATACACTTTCTGCCAAGCCCTTTTCTCCTCCCTCAGCGCTGTGCAGCGGGTGTGCCAAAACCGTAAATTTGGAAGGCTCGTAAGTCTTTTTGTGATGTGTAAGGGTTTCCATCAAGACAGGTCTTACCTTTCTTTTGTGAAAGGTAATTTACAATGTTATTGATGACAGAGAACTTCAGGTTAAAGAAAAAAAAAAATACCATGTTGCAGGAAGACAAGAGGGATATGAAATCAGCTTTTAGTTTAATCTTTAGTTTAGGTTGTCCTTGGCTACTCCGGAATAAAAGAAGAAGAGTCTTACATGAGCTTTGCTCCTGGCTTGATCTTTTAAGACATATGCCTTGTGTTCGTTAGTTTCTCATCATTCCCATAGTCCCTCAATCTTATTTTTCTTAATCGTAAATTTAATCTCTTTAACAAAGTGATTAAAGCACACATGTTCTTATTAAGAAACTCTCATTATCTTAATGTATGGCCTATAATAAGACAGCATGACATATGACATATAACATGACAAAAAGATGGCATTTCAGTGGTTATACTCCTGTGTCACCTTTAAAAAATAGCACAGAGTTCATAGATAAAAGAAAATTGAGGTAATCCTAACCCAAAACTGAACATTTTTCTTCAATGAAAAAAGGGAGAGCCTGTCCTACTATGACTAAAACTCTTTTAAAAATAAAAAGTATCATTTGACATGTTTCTGAAGTGCAAGGCTAACCTATAGGGCTTTAGGGAAGGCACAACTAAAGGCTGAACGATGACTCCAATAGGAGCCATTCCTGCAAAATACATGACCCTGTACGAAAGCCTCATTTGTTATGGGATTGAGGTAAGGGGATATAGTCACTTTATTAAAACATAGTTACCTTAAAATTTCCGGCACCTAGAAAGTAGGCTTGATATTAAAGAGTGCTTAGATGATATAAAGTTTTTACTCAAAAGACAATAGTGCCTCTGGGGAGGGGCACTGGGAGGTGCAGCTGCTTTGAATTACACCCGACTTCGAATACACGATAGCCCTTAAAGAAGTTCTTACTGTAATAGGCAAGACAGCTTTACAATCTCTGACATTTAAAAATCCGTAATACCATGAATTCTTGATTATCCATGCTAATGCAAAGGAGAATGAGTTACATAAAACAATAATTTAAATTTAGCTTTTTAGTATAATTAGACACACTCAAAGAGACCAAGAGACCGTGAGGGTCAATGAAAAAAAGTCCCTTAAGCAGATAATTCACTCAGAGAATATTTGTACATTAAAATATATGTATAATTAAAAACATATTAAAAGGATTACATACATTTTATCTAAGCAGTGGAAGTTTATAAGCACTTGAATGACCCGGTTCTGACTTTTTTAAACCTTAAATAGGAACACGAATGTCAAATATGCGTGTAAGCATTTTGAAATTATACAGTTTTATATTTGGAAGAGGCTTTAAAGAAAACAAGTCTAACCCCTTTCTTACATGGAAGGAGAAGTGGGTAACATGGTGGTTTTGCCAGACAATTTTCAAACATATTGCACTCATCTCAAAAACTATTATTTCTGATAATCTGATCTAATTTTCTAGGGAGAAAAGTTGGTACTAAAAGGATCTTTGGAAGATGTTAACATGTGTTGCATAAAATTGGGTTTCATGGTCAAATAAGTTTGGAAAAAATGATCAATGTTCTTGCCTGTGGGACCTTTCAGGGACTTTAAATGCTAGTGAGTCCCCTTAAGATTGGGTCACTTTCTTCCCAAGACAACATTTTGGAGAATTGTGGTCCTAACATATCTAGTTGGGAAACACTGGTTCAGAGTCTTCCTAATTTCTCGATAAGGAAGATATGCAAAATTCGAGTGAAACTGTGTCATTTACTTTGTTATCTTTTGGACTTGGGTCCAATTTGCATTGTCCCATCTTCCTGCTTTCATGATTTAAAGTTCTGTGAATGTAGCTTTACGAGTCTCTCAGTCATTAAATTTCATTTTCCCTCTTTCTTTATGAATTTTTTCATTATTTTCTTTTATAGTATTGATATTTGTTACTTTACAACTAGTATTATTCTTTTAAAAGGAAAGCTACTTTATTTGTGGAGAAATTCATTAGAGACCATACACATCACTTTGTAAATGTTTCATCATCATTAACACCTCAATTAAAGACACATTTACTCACAACACCTATGAAATCCCTTATATAATCCCCATTGTCTGTTGTATTTATTAGCTATAATGAAATCATACCTATCAAAAAGGCTACTGAAAATTGTTAATCAACTGTGCACATACTTACTATTCAGTATTCAGGATTTTTGTGCTACAACACCAGAACTTTTCTTCCCAAAGTTTGATGGTTTCCCTATCTATCCATTTTGTATATCCCAGTAATCAGTATCATAGTAACTTTTCTCAGTGGTAGTCGTGGAAAGAAGTTTGGCATCCCAAGTAGTCTCATCTTGAGATTTACTATGCCAAGTTTCAATACAGAGTGAATTTTTAAGATTATGTTATGAATATATGAAAATAGAATTTTGTAATGGAAACATTGACATAATATTAATCAAGTGACACAATTATGCCAGGATAATATCTACTTTGGACAGTAGTAAATGACGACTGTGTAACTGAACAGCCCTCATATGTGGAATAGATTTAGAAACCCATGAAATTGCTAGTCTATTCACATGTTAGTAGTGGCTGTGTCCGAGCACATTGGTACATAAAGCACTACTTTATGGTAGTAACACACACTTTGGGGGATAATATTTTTAAAAGCATGGTCATGGTATCTCTTTATCTTAAAACCTCTATACATCTGTCATAAACCGACTGATCGTGGTGTGTTTATGTACTTTTTCAGTGATCTACCTTCCTCTAAGATCTACCTTTTCTCGGTAATAGAACCACAGTAAATACAGTGACTTGGTTTTATTTGGGCACACTACGAAAAAAAAGTATTTGGACAAACTGATCCTACTGTATTACCAGCTTCAGTAAGTTCTGATCTTACTTAGTGAGGCTCTGTTAAATATTTCTTTTATAAAATAATTGTACCCAGTAGTTTTAGAAATGCCAAGTTCTTTGTCCAGTCCTCTGATGTACAGTTAAAACAATGGAGGCCCAACCTGATCTGATTTGTTTTTCTTTAGAAGAATACTTAAATTGCATGGAATTAATCTAAAGACTGTTTGAACTGAGTGTAAATGCTGCACTTAGGAGTGGGTTAAGAAAAAGAGTTTTCAAGTAAAGAAGAGATTCTTGGAGTTTCAATTTTTCGATTACCTGAGGCTAAGAGTTAAGAGATCTAAATACAAATCTTGGCTGAACTGCTAAATAGTAAAGTCCTGTGGTAGTGCTAGGACTAGTTTCTCCATCTATCAAATGGGTTAAGTCATACCTACTGTGCCCGTCTCACAGAAAGACGGTGAAACTCAATTGAGGAAATGAATGTGAAAATGCACTAAAAGTTTAGAAGTCCTATGTAAATGAGATATTCTTAATATTATATCTCTCCCTAGTGTCCTGCAAAACCTTAAACGTGACTAACATGTTGATAATGTGCAATTGTTTGGAGCACAAAGGTGGCGATGTAAATAAAACAGAGATGGCAGTCCTCTTGTAATACAGTCTATGACATCCCCAACCTACATTCAAGAAGTTACTTCTCCTGTCCTGACTTTGGTGTCTGAATGGAGCAGAGTTGCCCCTTTTTATAGTGATTTCTTAAAGATAATTGCCCTCAAAGTATGGTCTCTGGATTAGCAGCCTTAGCTTTGCCTGAGAACGTGGTAGAAATTCTTCAGCCCACCCAGGACCACCTGATGAAACTTCGGAGTTAGGGTACAGAAATCTCTGTTTTGGGAGTTCCCTGGTGGTGTAGTAGCTTAAGGCTTCGGTGCTGTCAACGCTGTGGCCTGGGTTCGATTCCCAGCCAGGGAACTACCCACATTAAAAAAAAAAATAGAAATCTCTGTTTTAACAAGCCATGGAGGTGATTCAGATGTATATTGGAGACACACGGCTCTACGTGCATGTCAGTAGAGTTTTGAGTTTCAAATCATAACCGACATCTGAATTCTAAGATTGATTAACATGCAAGTCCTGGCCCTGTTAGTGGGCCTGAATTTATATAATGGTAGGCTTCTCTCACTT
This sequence comes from Lyroderma lyra, assembly GCA_004026885.1. NCBI lineage: Eukaryota > Metazoa > Chordata > Mammalia > Chiroptera > Megadermatidae > Lyroderma > Lyroderma lyra. Next base: position 18,371 of record PVJL010008277.1, read on the forward strand.
TGGAAGGTATGTTGCTACTGTCTTTATGACAGTTTTTGGCCCCGAGAGGGCTTCAAACTAAGTAATCAAGAATTCTTATCCTTCTTTCACAGCTGCAGAGAGTTTGAGGCCTAAATGATTTTCTAGAAGGAGGATGATTGGAGCAGGGACCTATAAACCTAGTTTCTGGAGGGCAAAGAATATATTACACTTCATTTTTGGCTTTTGAGGACCTGATGTAGTTTGCCACACAGCTGGCACCGAGTAAATATTTCAGTTGAGCTGAATTAGATGTTGAAGGGACTAGATGAGAAGAAATAGTAGCAAAGCTATCAGCCAGGCAAAGGATCCTTTAAAAACAAATTTACCATGAAATAATTTCTCACGAGGCATTTTACCGTGTATATGTTGAATGGAAAAACTCTTCTACTTTATATACACTCTTTTAATAATGCTGCTTTTCTGTTGAACTGGAGGGAAACTCTTCACAGCACTTACACCCAAGAAGGGCTTTTGCTGACTTTAGGAACTTGAAACTACTTGAAAGTCTTTTTCACTTTGGTGTTAAGTAGGAAACACTTTTGAATCTGGTAAGTTCATACATTTGTTCATTCAACAAATTTAACAAATATTTTTCAGGCTATAAATGCTGTGCAAAGAACCAGGCATTCAAAGATTTATAGGACATGGGTCTGCCCTCCGAGAGCTCACAGTCTGGGAATGCCCTTGGGTGGAGACTAAGAGCAGATAAACTGATTAGTGAACATGTTGCTATTCTAGAAAAACTTACATTATATCATCTTTGGCCATGTTTTCCTTTGGACATAGCGAATGATTGTTTTGAGATCCCATAAAACTCAAGTCACTGGACTGGGACTCTGCAAGAAAAGCAAAATTTTATAACTTGGTGTACTTTTTTAGAAACACTCCTCCTAGCCTTTGCCTGAAACTGCAGCCTTAACTCAGAAATCTGCAGCAAGTATTTTGCCGGTGACCATGGGTGTGCATGGCCCTGTCCTAGGCACCGCTGGCACTTCTAGCGCCTGTACTCTGTTTGGAGAGAGAAGTGGGAAAAACGTTGTCCTTAGTTACGTATTTTCTGTATGACTAAATTGTTTTCCCTGCTTCCTGGGGATTTAAGTAATCATCAAGATTTCATTGAGTCTATTTGTTTTAAAAATCAGACTTTACATAGAAAGCTTCCCATTGTATGTGCCGATTCCCTCTGAAAATGTTCGGCGCGGGCCAGCACGAAGGTGAACTTGCACTTCCCACTGCCTGGGCACTGCCTCAGTGCTCCTCCGGAGGCGCTGAACTGTCGGCGAGAGTACTGCTTGGTCCTAAGTCACAGTTTCCTCACTGAGTCCTTCGTGCCACTTGGTGCAGGTGCTTTGTTTTCAGATGAAAACAGAAATAAGTCTTCTATCCTTAGTCATCAAAATCCTAAACATTTCCATACAGGCAATTGAAGAAAGACCTAAGTTTCTCTCCAAACTGTTTAATTCATAAAAGAAGCATGTACTGAGCACAATTTAAGAGTTAAGCCCTATGCCAAGGGCCGAAGTGTCTGGTGTTAATTCCTACAGGGCCTTATTTTTAAGGAGTTTACGGTCTCAGGGAGGAGCAACAGACAGGATGATGCAAATGGTAATAGAGGCGGGATCCGAACCAAAGGAGTGGGTTGTCATAACAAGCTAGTTTCAAGAGGTGGTGCCTGTACTTTGCCTTAAAAAACAAACCTGGCATTCAAGGAGAACAAGGGTGGATGAAGGCAGGTCAGGGAGAAGCAGCAGCAGGTGCAAAAAGTCCTAACAGGTGTGCGAAGGGGAGTATGGCTTGTTCAGAAACACACCTGACTTCGAAACCGCTTCCCAATTCACAGATAGTATGATTCCAGAAAATTCAAAATAAGATTATAATGCCAACGGCAAATCCCAGCTAGACTGTGGTAGGTTTATCCCCCAACAAGGAAAATCCAAGTTTGTGCCAAAGCCAGCAACAGTGGGAAAGCAGCGCCACCTATTGGTCGTTACATTTTGGCATTGGAAACATTTCCTTGGGAAGAGCGGGAAATAAAGCCGTGGTAGTTCTTGCAGGGGATCTGGGAGGTCATCTAGTTCACGTTTCACACCCTCCCTACCATAAAGAGATCCTCCTGCAACAGTCTTAAATTATCATCATCTATCTTCTGCTTGCCTAATCCCACAGAAGGGTCTCAATGTCCGGCTAGACGCTTAGAAAGTCATGACCTATATTGGCCTGGACGCTGCCTCCATTCAACTATCGCCTTTGTACCTCATTCTCGTCTTTGACACCGGAAAGGGAAACGGCAGCCCCTCGGATACTTGCAAACAATTCTCATGCCATTGCTACACTGATTTTTCTTCCTCCGGGTCATGTATTTTCTATTTACTCAACTCAAACTTGTATAAAAGTTTCCGGACTCTTCAACATCTTGGTTTCTGTCCTAATTGTTCTCTTTCATATTAATAAAATTAGGTCACCTAGAATTAAATGTGTGACTCAAGATATAAATGAATTGGTGTGGCAAACAGCCTAAAACTGCATAAGATGTTGTTTTGTCACCGGATAAAACCCATCATTTATTTATATTATTATATTATTTATATTATTATATCAGTTGTTATTCATTAGGAAGGACATGCTTTAAGGTCAGAGAAGGCAAAAATAAAATTTGGGTTAAAGAAATTAAGGAACGTTTTGTGGGATGGTTCAGATTTTGAGCTTATTGTTTAAAAAACTGGGGGAGGAGGGAATCTAAAACAGGCAGAGATCCTGCATTCCCCCGGCTGGGTGGAAAGGGCAAGAGCCAAAGGCAAAAAAGTGCTGGGTAAAATACACAACCTCAAGTGAGGAGCTAAATGTGGACAGAACATTTCTTTTCAGGACTTAGGCATCTTATATGCCTGCTAGGACTTCAATAACTAAGTTAATTTGGAATATTTTTGTAAGTTGCTGTTTACAACACTGTAAATATTGCTTATGCAAAAGTTTCCAGACATCCAGCATTGCATCCTACTATTATAGAATGTGTTTCTTCCATCCCCTCCCCAACACGCCCTTTTCCTTCATTCTTAAAAGTCTGGTTCAAAGGTTACCTCCTCCCTGGGTGTGTCCCTCTTCCCCTTAATGGACAAAGTTAATTGCTCCATCCTCTGTGCGCCAAGCGGAGTTAACACCTTCACAGCAAGTAGCATCATCATGGCATAGCTATCTGCATATGGCTTATCAGTCTTTCCCCACTGCCACAGTATGGACCATAGAGTGGTCATTTCTGCAGCCCTGAGACCCAGGCCCATGGTCCAGCACCCAGGAGGTGCTCAGTTCATATTTGTTAAGTAAAACATTTGTTTTGCTTTAGTTCCTGTATTTTGTTGCTTGTAGTGGATGTTTATGTGTAATTCACAAATAATACCATTAAAGCTATGTATATACTTGCTGTGCCATAAATTACTATGGCTAAACTGCCCATTTGACTCTATTTTAAAACTGTTTGTCTTAGATTTTTTATTGCAGATTGAACCAATTAGTTTCAGTTGGAGAAAAAACTACAAATTAATCGCCCAAATTATCTTTATCTAATGTGTCCTTGATAAAGGAAATTATGTTGCATTCCAAAAAGGAAATATTTTTGGTTTCCATATTTGTGTTTATCAAAATCCCAATTCATCTCTACATTTGGGGGAAAAAATATGCCTTTTTTCTTTCATACTAAAATTGATGGTTATTCTAGATCACCACTGTCCAATAGAAATTTAATTTAAGCCACAAATGTAAGCCACATATGTAATTTTTGAATTTTAGTGGCCACATTTAAAAATATAAAAAGCAAAAGGTGAAATTAATTTTAATAATATATTACATTTAAAATGATCTGCACTCAGTTCTGAAAGGGGGAGGGTTCCCCACACCAATAAGCAACTCTTAGACACCAGCAGAGTGTCCAGGAACTCAACTCAATTCTGGCACTATCTACCTGGAGATAGCATCAGATTCCACAGGTAAAGGGCTCCACCCAGCAAGACCACCCTCCATCTCTGATGCTAATCACAAGCCCAGGTTGTGACCTATGCTTCTGACCAAGTGACTGCAGATTGGAGCCTTCTGTGACTCTGCCTTGGGTTTAATTTGCTAGAGTGGCTCTCAGAACTCAGGAAGTATGCTCAAAATTACCAGTTTATTATAAAAGGATATAGCCCATAAACAGCCAAATGGAAGAAATGCATAGGGCGAGGTATGTGGGAAGGGTGTAGAGCTTCTCTGCCCTCTACAGGTGCTCCACTTTCCCCACATATTCACGTGTTCACCAAACTGAAAGCTCTCCAAATCCCATTCTTTTGGGTTGTTCTGAAGGCTCCATCATACAGCCAAGATTGACTAAGTCATCAACAATTAGTGTGAGTTTCAACCTTCATTCTGACTGAACTGAAAGTTCCAACTCTGGCATCCAGCCCCTCCTTAGGGGACCTCCAAAAGTTACCTCATTAACATAACGAAAGACACCTTTGTAGATTGCATCACTTAGGACAGCGGTCCCCAACCTTTTTGGCATCAGGGACCTGTGGAAGACAATTTTTCATAGCTGGGGAGGGGCATGGAGGGTAAGGGGTGAAGGGAGGATAGTTTGGGGATTATTTGAGTGCATTGCATTTATTGTGCACTTTATTTCTATTATTATTGTTATTACATTGTAATATATAATGAAATAATTATACAACTCACTTGCCACTATATAAAGCCTGACACTAGATGCAGCTTAATTGTCACTTGCCACTCACTGATGAGGTTTTGATATGAGTCTGCAAGCAATTGATTTATTATGATCTCTGTGCAGTCAAACCTCTCTGCTAATGTTAATCTGTATTCGCACCCACTCCCCCGTGCTGGCATCACTGACTCAGCTCCACCTCAGATCATCAGGCGTTAGACTCTCATAAGCAGGCAGCCTAGATCCCTTGCACGCGTAGTTCACAATATGGTTCATGCACCTATGAGAACCTAATGCCACTGCTGATCAGACAGGAGGCGGAGCTCAGGCAGTTTTGAGCCATGAGGAGCGGCTATAAATGCAGATGAAGTTGAGCTCACTCACCCATCTGCCACGCACCTGCTATGCAGCCTGACTCCTAAAAGGCCTGGACTTAGGAAATTTTAAGGGTTTTAGGAGCTCTGTGCCAGAAAAGGGAGGAAGACCAAATATAAATTTATTATTATAAATCACATTACAGTATTTAACCTAATATAGTCACATATTATCATTTCAACATGTAACCAATATAAAACACATTAATGTGATATTTTACATTATTTTTGTACTAAGTCTATGAAATTCAGTGGTTTTCTTTGCACTTACAGAGCATCTCAATTAGAACTTCAGTGGCTAATTACTATCATTTTGGACAGTACAGTTCTGGTTGGCTAACATTTATTGAGGTTTTTTTCTATGTGCTGTGTGCTTTACCTGCATCCTTTAAATTACTTCTCGCAACTCTGCAGTTGATGCTATTGGGCTCATTCAACAGGTGAGCACACTGAGACTTAAAGAGCTTACGTTATTTACTTGAGGACAGCTATTGGGAGTGACGGAGCTGGGACTGGGCCATAGGGCTTTAATTTCAAAATAATGCTCTGAATTAAAATGAAAGCCATCAGAAGAGGCCCTATGGCAGATTTCTGAGACATTTATGGGAAGACATTGAAGATTAATCTCTGTTTAACAGCAGGTCACAGGGTGTCTGGAAATACGTTTGAAAGAAGGAAACATTTCAAAGCAAAATGTGAGAGAAAGGACTGATTGGTTTACTCATTAAGATACTACCACCCATGTCCCTTGGCGTTCATTTCTCCCCCCACCCCCGCCAAGATGTTTGCTTGGCAACCATTTGCTTGCCACATACTTAGAACAGAGTGACTTCTTCCTTCCGTTTTAACTTCATCTACTACAAAGTTTAGGAATACATGCTATGGTGACTGGTATGAATTAAGATTAGAGTCTCTGAACAACCCTAATGCCATAAAGTTCTGTAAAATGTTACCTTGGTGTCATGGATTATACAGATGCACACAAATGAGAGTTTCCTCCTTTTTCCTTCACACAAAGTTAAAAACAAGTGAAATATATTTCTTATTGCACTTCCCTTGTGCTTGGGGACTCCGGGAACTCATTTTAGTTTCTAAATCTTCATAGAAATATTTTGTTTTTATTGAAATATGTTTTTGATCAAGAAGAACATAATTTCATGGTTGCATGTGTGTTTCTGAAACAAATATGTACGTGGAGCGAGTGCTCAGAGGAGGGCTCCAGCTCCGCTCACCCATCCCAGGACTGGGGACTTTTGAGTCAAACCTCAGCCTTACTGCTAACTCATTAGATGATCTCAGCAGAAAGAACCAACTTCTTCCCTCATTCATCAATATCCCATAGTGTTATACTCTCTCATTTTTGCACTCAAAAAATTGGAAATACAATTGACCAGTTTTAATTACATAGATGAAATGCAACTCTTAAAGTCATGGAAAGTCATAAACTTCACATAACCTCCCAACAACATTAATTCTTTATGACACTTTTGAATATTCAGCTCATTTTTTTCAGATATATTACCTGAATATTGAGATATATCTTCCTGCTTACCTACCCTCATCTTGCACCATGCATTTTGTGAGTCAGGTAGAAGATGTAATTGGTGTTATATGGTTAAATCAGCATTAATACAAATAATAATTTATACTGAAAAACACTTATTAGACCCTTTATAAACGGTTTTACACACATCTCATTTAATTCTGATGACAAGAATGGTAGGTATTATCGCCATTTTATAATTGACACCAGCTTGTCCAAAGTGACTAAGACAGGACTTGGCTCAAGGTGAGTCTAATTCCATCAATGTTTGTAACAAGCAGGCTCTACACTGCCTCAGATAAGAAGCTATTACAATACTGTGCCAAATATATAGAATAGTTCTTGGTAGTCTCATAATGAGTCATCACACACACACACACACACACACACACACGTGCGCGCGCACACACACACACACACCAGAGCTGTTGTCGTACCCAAAATCTGACAATTGAGTTAACAAACTTGTCACTGTGCACTTACGTTGACAGCACTATATAAACAACTCAGTAAGGTGTCATAACCTTGGTAAGGATTTTTATCTATATATTTATCACAAACATCCTAGAAAAAGTGCTACATACTTCATTATTGAAAATTACTACAGTCACCTTCATAGTTCTCCCCTTGGGAAGCTGTGCACCGATGTCAGCACCTAGTCCACCCTTCAAAGTAATTTTGGAACTTTTTTTCTGCAATGGCCATCAGAGCTGTTGTCATATTACCCTTGATATCCTAAATGTCATCAAAATGTTTTCCTTTCAACATTTTCTTCGTCTTTAGGTAAAGAAAAAAGTCATTGGGGGCCAGATCAAATGAGTAGGCAGGGTGTTTTAATACAGTTATTTGCTTACTGGCTAAAAACTCCCACACAGACTGTCATTTGAGCTGTTGCATTGTTGTGATGCAAGAGCCATGAGTTGTTGATGAAAAGTTCAGATCATCTTCATCTTTTTCATGCAAACTTTTCAGCACTTCCAAATAGTAAACTTGGTTGACTGTTCATTTGGTAGAAATTCAGAATGAACAATCCCCCTGACATCAAAAATGGTTAGCAACATCATTTTGTCTCTTGATTTGGACTGATGGAACATTTTTTGCTGTAGAGAACTGGCTGATTCCATTGTGCACTTTGATGCTTTGTTTCAGGGTCGTATTGGTACACCCATGTTTCATCACCAGTGATAACGTGAGCCAAAATATCATCTTGCCTTTCTAAAAGGTCTTGGCAAACTTCGACTTTCCTTTGCTTTTGTTTATCGGTGAGCTCCTTTGGGAACATTTTTGCACACACCTTTCTCATGCCAAGATTTTCAGTTAAGATTTTCTTAACTCTTTCTCTATCAGTGTTTACTTGGTCTGCTATGCTTCTCATAATTTTGATGCACTATTCAGCGAATTTTTGCAGTTTTTGTCAGTTCTGCTAGTAACTGGCTGCCCTGACCTCTTTTCATCAGTGATACTTTCTCTCTCCTCAAAAAAAAAAAAAAAAAAAAATATGGTTAATCCATTTATACGCTGCCATTTTCTTTATGGCGTTACCCCCATAAACTTGGACTAACATGTCCCTGATTTCACTTGCACGCTTGCCAAGTTTAACAAGAAATTTAATATGTGTTCATTGCTCTAATTCAATCTCTGACATTCTCGCCATGGCACACAAAAGTATGCAACAACAATAATGAACACCACTCAGCAAGACACCACCACATGTTGACATAAACACAGCTGTGAGACACTAATATATTAATACCAAGGTTATGAAACCTTAGTGAGTTGTTTATATAGTGCTGCCAATATAAGCATACAGGGGCAAGTTCAGGAACTTAATTGTCAGACAGACAGACAGACAGACAGACACACACACACACACACACACACACACACACTAGAATGTTACTCAGCAATTAAAAAAAGAAAGAAATCTTGCCATTTATGACAACACGGATGGACCTAGAGGATATTATACTAAGTGAAATAGACAGAGAAAAGCAAACACCATATGATTTCATTTATATGTGGAATCTAAAACACAAAACAAATGAATAAACACAACAAAATAGAAACAGACCTATAAATGCAGAGAACAAGCTGATGTTTGCCAAAGGGGAAGGAGGTGGGGTGATGAATGAAATAAATAAATTAATAAATAGATATTTTTTAAAAATAGAGAAAACGATTGTGGCAAATGGCCAACTGTGGGAGAGCAGGGGTGACCTAATAATAATAGTAATAATAATAATAACAAACAAATAAGACATTTAAGTGGAAGACAAGATAAAGCTTATGAAACACAATCAAGAAAGAAAAATTTTTTAATAAAATTTCTACTGTTATTATGTTTAATTGAGGTGATTTTCACATAACATAAAACTATTTTTAAGTGAACAATTCAGTGACATTGTGTTCCTTCACAATGTTGTGCAACCACCAAGTCTATCTAGTTCCAAAATATTTCTATTGTTCTAGAGTAAAACACTATGCATTAAGCAGTTTTTCCTCATTCTCCCATGCCTCTAACACCAGGCAAACATACATCTGCATTCTATCTTTATGGATTTACCCATTCTGGATATGTCATATAAATGGAACCACATAATATGTGACCTTGGTTTCTGGCTTTTTTTTATTTAGTGCCATGTTTTAAAGGTTCATCCATACTGTAGCATGCATCCGTCTTTCATTCCTTTTTATGGCTGAATAATATTCCATTGTTTGGTTATACTACAATTTTTTAATCTACTCATCAGCTGATGGACACTTGAGCCTGTTTCTACCCTTGGCCATTAAGAATAGTGCCACTACAATCATGCACTTGTTTGAGTGTCTATTTTCGGTTCTTTTGGCTATATACCCAGGAGTGGAATTGCGGGGTTACATGATATTTCTCTGTTTAACTTTTTGAGGAACTACCAAACTGTCTTCCAAAGCAGCTGAATAATTTTACATTCCAACCAGCAATATAAATGGATTCCAATTTCTCCACATCTTCACTGACACTTACTATTTTGTTTTTTATTATTATTGCCAGCCTAGTATGTGTTAAATGGAACCACATTGTTTTTTTAATTTATATTTTCCTAATAACTACTACTGATGTTGAATGGTGAGCATCTTTTCATGTGCTTGTTGGCCCTTGTGTATCTTTTTTGGAGAAATGTCTATTTGAATCCTTTGCCTATTTTTTATTTGTTTGACTTTTTGTTATTAGGCTATAATTTATGAATACTGGTTACTAGATTTTATCAGATATATGATTTGAAAATATTTTCCCTATTCTGTAGGTTGTACAAACTTTCTTGATAATGTCCTAAAGTGCATAAAAGTTTTAGTTTTGATAATGTTTAGTTTATCTATTTTATCAATTTATCTATTTTTTTTCTCTTGGTGCTTGCACTTTGGGTGTCATAGCTAAGAATCTGTTGCCAAAAATGTCATGGTTTTAGCTCTTATATTTAGGTCATTAATTCATTTTAAGTTATTTTTTGTATATAGTATGAGGTAGAGGTTTACTCCTGTTTACTCTCTTTTCTTTTTTTCCTTTCTAGGAACCCTTGAAAGCAAGGGACTACATATTTTTAACCTGACTTCTCTAACTAAGTCTGAAAACATTTTATCTGCCACACTGTATTTCTATGTTGGAGAAATAATAAACATCAGCCTTAGTTGTCCAGTGTCAAGAGGGTGCTCACACGGTGCTCAGAGGAAACATGTCCAGATTGATCTCTCTGCATGGATCCTTAACTACAACAGAAGCCAAAGCCTGCTGTTGGGTCATCTTTCAGGAGATGTAGCCAAACCTCATCGAGACTTTGTATCCTGGCTGTCTAGAGATATCACTCAGCTCTTGAGGAAGGCCAAGGAAAGTGAGGAGTTTCTCATAGGATTTAACATTACCTTCAAAGGACACCAGCTGCCAAAGAAGAGGCTGTCATTTCCTGAGCCTTACATCTTGGTGTATGCCAATGATGCCGCCATTTCTGAGCCAGAGAGTGTGGTGTCAAGCTTACAAGGTCACCGGAATTTTCCCGCTGGAGTGGTGCCCAAACTGGACAGTCATATTAGGACCGCCCTTTCTACTGAACGGAGGAAAAAGCGTTCTACTGGGGTCCTGCTGCCTCTTCAGAACAATGAGCTTCCTGGGGCAGAATATCAGTATAAGGAGGATGGGGTATGGGAGGAGAGAAAGCCGTACAAGACCCTTCAGACTCAGCCCCCTGAGAAGAGTAAGAGCAAGAAAAAACAGAGAAAGGGACCTCACCAAAAGAGCCAGACACTCCAGTTTGATGAACAGACCCTGAAGAAAGCAAGAAGAAAGCAATGGATTGAACCTCGGAATTGTGCCCGGCGATACCTTAAGGTGGACTTTGCGGATATTGGCTGGAGTGAATGGATTATCTCCCCCAAGTCCTTTGATGCCTACTATTGTTCTGGAGCATGCCAGTTCCCCATGCCAAAGGTAGCTGTTGTTCTTTGTCCTGTACTTCCTATTTCTGTAGAATAGAAAGACACACTAAGTTGAGTGTGTGTTTCCATTTACAAAATCCACCTGGACACTTACTTATTGCACTCTAAAGTGTAATAGGCAATAAGGATACACTTGGTTTTTCTTTAATAGTTGTGAAAAATAATATGAAGTCAGTATTGGTATGAAGAAAAGTATGAGAAAAAATGTATGTGTAAAATACGTGTTTTGTGTTGCTTCCAAACAAGGTGTATATTCAGCAATGTGGTCTATTTAGCTATGTGTGAATCTACACCTCTTCATGATAAGCAAGTCTAATGGTGGAAGGCTGGAGAGAGTATTCGGAGAATGAGTGGATGTCATGGGAGCAAAGGAAAGGACTAATATAATTACATTGACCAAACATACTATTTTAAATGGGACAGAAAACAATGATAGTGTCCTGTTTCAAGTGGTACTTATGGTCAGCTTATGGACACCTTGAATTTAGCCCACTGAGATTAGGCTGACCATATGTACTGTTTGAAATGAGACAATACCATTGTTTTCTGTCCCTTTTAAAACAGTACATCTGGTCAGCCTAAATATGATTGATGTCCTAATGAAGAATATTTTTCAATAGCCTTTTGTGAGATGAATTGACCCCCAAAGGGATCAGGATAAGGGTTGGGCCCAGTAAAGTCACCTCATGAAATCTACCAGATGTTTATTTCACTGGCTTTCCTGATAAACATCAAAATGGAAGGCAGAATAAGATACAATGACTCTGTAAACTTCTTCCAAGACTCATTTCAACCGGTCAGCACTTAGCCATGTCTCTTTCAAAATCAATAGGGGGTATATTCTATCATATCAGTACTCAGTATCTTGACAAATATCTTTCTAGAAGCCACCCCCATCTTACACAGCAACTCCAAGCGACTGTTTTCGTCTTTAGAGAGTAAAATATAGTGGTTCCTGCTGGTCTTCAGTTAAGCTTATTGTTGCACTTTGTGTTCTTAGCTTGTAGCAGTTTGAATTTCTGTTACATGATGAAAAGTGGTTCTAGAAATAGAATTCAGAGGAAGAATAGGGAGTTTTTGTTTTTGTTTATTTGGGTTTTTATTTTTGCAAAACTTGAAGTGAATCCATTTTTGCTGCTATATGATAAAATCCTTTGCCTCTAAGAGTAACCAATTTCTGCTTATAATTTTTTAAAGTAGTATGTTCACATTCCAGTCCTATGGTCACTAGGAAGCTAAATGTAACACACACGTAAAACAGAGGACTGACCGAACAAAGCCGCGTCAGTCAGCCTTGGGGCCACGAACTTGATGGAAATTGTATTTTCTTGTCAGAATGTCCCAGAAGCTCTCACTTTATACATTTTCCAAGACTTTCCTGAAGACTTTTGCTGATGCCATGTTTTGTAAACCCAAACACAAAGTAAAATTATATACATTTACAATTACATAAAAGCCTTATCTTGCCTAATATTCATAAAGGACATTTCAGCAATCAAACAAAAGTTTTTCAGACTGGAATAGCATTTAAAAGCACACAACAAAGATGCCAAACATAACAGGCAGGGATGAAATTTTTGTTCTAAAGAGGGGCTTGCTTTGTAGCATTGCAAGACAGAAATGGATTCAAAATCTGTCTATAAACCCAGGCTGACTGATTTTAGGTCTCTGACGCTTCCAAATAACTGTTCCCACTCTCATAAACCGTAATTCCTCTGGGCAGCCTGGGGAAGGAGTCTTTCTCTTCCCTCCTGACTCCTGATTCAAGGCCCAGGGAGCCATGATAATGCAGAGATAATCAGTCGGTTAGCTTTTCTTCCTTTATTTTTTTTTAAACTGAATAATTTTATTTGTAATAGGTAAAACATCTACATAGTTTAAAAATCAGAATGAAATTAAGCACTAAGAATTCTGTTTTGTCCAGTCTCCCAGATAACCATATTTATTAGTTTCTTGCTTATAGGAAGCATCGTTTCTAAAACATATTTCTAAAATGTTTACATTGGAATCAGTCCAATGCCATCTGTGTTCAGAGAGGCAATAGAAAAACACAAACACCTGAGTATGACTTTTCTGATAAGCTGCTTTGCCTCATGATACCCTATTCTGGCTTTACTTTCCTTCCTAGTCTATCAGTGTAAGCATTTGCTAAAATCATCAGTCGGTTAGTTTTTCAACCCCTAACTCTGGAGATGTGACCTCACATCCACCCCACAACATCAGTCCATCTCCTGTTGGCTCTGCCTGCTTTTACTGTTCAAAAACTGTGCTGTTGTTTCAGTAAGTATGTGCCACGGTTTTCAGTGACCTAAAGAATAATAACTTTAAAACTTATGAGGGGTAAGTTTAGAAGAGCAGAGATAAGTTTAAGGAGAGGAGTATATTAGGGCCACAGAATGATTCAATGTGCATGCTTGATCATAGCTGGGCTTCTTCATTTTAACATGCCTGAAACTTTCCTGGAGATGATGTTACTGTGTAGCTTCTGATCTGTGGCTCTGGGGGTAGAGCCTATGATTCTGCATGTCTAATAAGCTTCTAGATGTTGCTGATGCTGGTGGTCCAAAAACCACACTTTGAGTAGCAAATTCAGTAGTCAAATCCTGGGGCTTGAATCTTGGTTCTACCTCTTACCAGCTATCGTCTTGTGGGGAAGTCACTCAAACTCTCCATATATCAGTTTTATCTTTGAAAGAGGTACAACAATAAGTAATAAAAATAATAGTATCTACATAGTAAAAATGGTGGGAAAATGAGATCCTAGAGCACCTTGCACATAGTAGGCACTCCATGAATATTTGCTATTGACGTTATTATTAACGACCTCTGTTGAGACTGAGAAGAACAGAAAATTAATGTAGGGGGCTGAAGAAAGACCACATAGGGAAAGGAATCAAGAGAATAAAAGATGTAAGGACAAGAAAAGGTTCTGTAAATATTTCTAGTCTCTTTTTGAACACCATAAAGCCTAAAATAAGATTCTCCCTGTGGCTTCCACAGCCCATAAGCTCTTCCAGTAACGTTTCTTTGGAGAATAATAGAATCAGGAGAGCATCGGTTGCAGCAACTAAACTCATCATAATATTTGTCAAAACTTGGAATGGCATCAGAACTCCAGGGAGACATAACAGGGATAAGTGTGGAGTTCTGTCTCTGAGCTTGAGGTTTCCTTTTGCCAAATTGAGAGTGGAAGTTTGGCTGTTACATGGAGTTCTCGGCCTCTCATCACCTAGTGTGCATCCGCTTAACGTTTAAAGCATTTGAGTGGTTCCCTCTAAGCCTTCCAGGCTGTGTGGCTTTCAAGTGGTACGGTCACCAAAGGATGGGGGACATGAAGCAGTATGACGCTGCTATGCGTTAGTGACTAAACGTTATCAGCACAGTGTCCAACATGGCAATCAGAGCGAACTGTTTAAATAGAAATACGGTCCGAGCAACAGAGGAAAATAAGGTCTCAGACCAGATCCATGCACACACATGTGGAATAACTGAGGCGCCAAAGAACTTTCAGGCTTTCGATATACATTTTGCCCCAGAGAAAAGTTCTCCCAGGCCAGACTCCTCCGCTGGCCCTCCTGCTTTTTGGCCTCCTGAGCAAAAAGCCTGCTCTATATGGCGGGGCTCTGTGTCTGCAAAAGTTGACAACCTGTTCTGTAATTCAGAACAGCTGTGTTCTGCCTTTCCCAAATTCCAGGCTTTGCCCTTTCACTGATTCCAATTAGATAGTTTCTGGGCTATCACACCCATGTGGGCTGGACTAAGAGAGTGTGGAGCAAAACCCCACGGCCCTGGTCAGGAATGAAGGCTCTTAGCTGATGACATACTCTCCCCTGCTAATGCATTTGTAATCAAATTCAACCCAAGGACATCATATACAGCTTGGCAGGTGCGGGCCTGACCACTGCAGATTTCATTCACAGACACTGCAGTTTGGATTTTTCTGATTTCTAGCCCTTACAGCCCATCTGTTCTGCTATGGAGAGACCCCTGGAATTCTGCCATAAGATGAAAAATACCCATATAGCTGAGGCCAAGTTGTATGCCTTTGCCTCTCTCCTCACCACCTTCACAAAGATGGAAAACAGAGATTTCAAGTGAAAATGATTGAACCATGGTTGCTGACAGAGATCCAAGAGACCCAACAAGGATTAGAGGAATGAAGTTATTTTGCATGGAATAGTGCAAAAGCTAGGAATAGCAAAGACAAACTTAGGCAGCAAAGAATCTAAACACTTTGAACCAAGCATCCTATATAAAGAAGAAATATGCATTTAATGAGTTCAGAATGATACACCCTGGAATAATTTCCCGTTTTCCAATTCCAATCTCTGGTCATAATTATGAACTCTAAAACCCTACTTCTTGATGTGCTGAGTTACCTAAGCAAAAAAATCACCTAAACTGATGATGAAGTCATGTTTCACACTCATTAAAAAGGGACACTAAGGAGGGAAATAATGCAGATTTGAATGATTTCCCAAGCTATATAAAGAGAGTCATGAGAAATATGATCAGAACTCAAAAACAAACAAAAATTAAAGACTGGCAGTATGCTTCAAATGACTGAATGGATCTTTTGTGCATGACATAATTATTCCCGGTAATGGCAGCTTGTTCAGAGGATTCCATAGTGAGAAAAAAAAAGTGGGAAACTCCCTGGAAAACCGAGAGGGTCCTGATAAGACACACCAACCCAGAATCACGGGCTTGCACTGAATTCCATGAGCCCACCAGAGACTGCTCATAGTTTCTGACTCTATCATTTGTGAGTTAGAGCTTTTTTAAAAAGGGCAGGAATTTTCCTAGGAAACACCCAAGAATATTTTCCCTATCTACTCCGGGTCATTTGCACAGAACCTTTTATTTTTGTTGTTGGGAATTATTTCCATAGAAATAGGTAAAATGGAGGGGGTGCTATTTTTTACAAGTCTTTCATCCGCTTAACAATTATCTATTCAGTGCATAAAGCATGCGCTGTTCTAGGCACTGAGGAGTATCGATGCATAGCTGTGTTTATTGATAGAGGCCTTATCTATTTAAATAGGTCCACAGCATGTGATAGTTAAATATTATAGGAGTCATTAAAACATTAACAATAATGGAATCATGTCAGAATAATCAATTGTTTAAAAAAACTCCTTTGGGGCATTATCATAAGCTGTTTGGGTGATTGAGTCTTAAGAATCAATCAATAGAGAAAAGTATATAGCTGCAAAAGTTTTCTTTGGATATTAGTGATACTGATGAAATAACCAACCGTGATTATTGACCTCAGCTGTATAATACCGATTGCAGCTTGTCAGTCACACAGATTTTATTGGTGCTGCAGAGCACATGATATGCAAAATAGAACAACTAGACTTCTTTCCTTCAAAAGGAAAATGCCTTCCTTTGCGAAGCTCATTAATTGAAAGTTAGCATTCTTTTTAACAATTCTTAAAGTCTCCAGGTAGAAAGAGTAAAAATCAGGTACCATCATTAAGACTAATTTTTAAAATAATTTATGCCTAATCACAATGAAGTTGAAAGCTCGTGTATAGATAATTTTTTTCATTAAACTTGAAAGATGGGATGAAAAAAATCAGATTTACCCTTTCTCTGCCAAAAAGAAATCTTCTTCTTATTATTATTTATAGTATGCCCCATTTTTATATTCTTTATTTCTCCCTTGGCTTATATGTATCCTTAACCTTTTAACTTTTTCCATTTTCCCCTACTGGTAGTATTAGAAGCATGAAATTAAAATCCCAATTCACTGGGCCAGAGGTGCCTCTTCAGGCCTGAGAGACATGGCTCAAAATCCTGAAATTAAAAATCTAGAGTACTGGCCTAAACCTTGCTGAATTCACATCTGACCTCTGTCAAGTTACCAAATTTCTGTGTCAAAATATGCTTAAAGCAAACCTGGCTTCACCTGCCTAAGAAAGACAGTGGGAGAACTGGTGTTGAACAGCGTGGCACCTCCTGCAGACGTTCTTCCGGCTCTGGCACTAAGCATTCGGGGCTTGGAAAGGTGAACTTCTCCCGTTCAGTGCAGAGCAGAGCTGCATGGCACTCACTGACGAAAGCCACATGTTTCACATGCGTGTTAATGTTTCCATTGGGCGTTTTCTCAGGAACAGATTTTACCTAGGCTTCTTTGGTCAAACTTCTGACATCCATGGGATAACCTTAGGCCGCCTAGATTATTCCCAGAGGATATGGCCCACTCTCCCAACACTTTGAACGCGGCTGCATTGAAGTCTGAACCCATGGAGCAACAGTGACCCCCAGTGGCCAATGGCGTGGTCTTCTTCACCCCAGTTTGTGTTTCTGAGGCGAGAGACTTACCTTGCTGGAGTCAATCACCCAGTTTATCCTTGTAGTAACTGTGCATAAATCAATGCTCCTTGACATGCTTGGTTTTATTTTAACGAAGTACAAACATCACTATGGCAGCGGCCATAATGTATCAGTGTTAATGAGGTGCTTGTTAGGGTTCTTTATGATTAGCCTAGGAAGTCCTTTGTGTTGGAATCCTGTTGTTGAAAACATTCTAGGATGTATTAATCTTGTTTGGGGACTCAGTTGTTTTTAATTAAATGATCCTTGTTTCGATAACTGGGTTCAAATCCTCACGCTCCCCCTTACTAGCTATTTAGACTTTAGACATGTCATTTAATTTCTTTACCTGTAACATGTAAGACTTGGTAGTTTTCTTGTAAGAATAGAGATATTACATACAAAACGCCTGGCACATAGCGAGCACTTAATAAGTCATAACCATTATGGTGACGGTGGTGTAGGAGGTTGGGCTGAATATGTAATGATGTCAGAGTTTTGTAATGAATAAGTTGTTGAAAGGAATTCATTATGTATGCCTTTTAGTGAGGAGGGGTGAAGAGTGGAAAAGCTGCTCCACTGAACTCTCGTGTTCTTCTCCCATTTCTTTTCTAGTCTTTGAAGCCGTCCAACCACGCCACTATCCAGAGTATAGTGAGAGCTGTGGGGGTCGTTCCTGGAATTCCTGAGCCTTGCTGTGTGCCAGAAAAGATGTCCTCGCTCAGCATCCTATTCTTTGATGAAAATAAGAATGTGGTACTTAAAGTATATCCTAACATGACAGTGGAGTCCTGCGCTTGCAGATAACCCGGCAAAGAACTAATTTGAATGCTTAATTCAATCAGCTTATTTTCATGGACTTTTTTTTTTTTTTTGCACTGCCAACACATTTCATTCCAACAGATTTTTTAATGTGATCCAATAGACTGACAGTTTCCACCAAGGAGAACCGGGCTGTGCTTGTTTCTGAATGTAACTAAAAGAAAGATTTTAGTAAATATGGATATCTCCTGCTTTTTTAAATCACACCAGAAATAGGATAACAAACTGTTTTTAGGACTGCCAGAGAACACAGTGATTTATTTTTGTAATGGGCTTGGAAAAATAGGTTGGAAAAACATTAATAGCTTATCATGTATCTCTACTCATTGGGAATAGAATAACTTCGTATTTTGAAGCAGGCTTTATTGCCATAGATTTCAGAGCAATTCAGCAAGTGCTAAACAATCTGATCAAGTTTAATGTTTGTCTTAACATTTTTTGAGATTTGTGTACCTGTGTCTTCCTCCGTGCGGTGTCGTGTGAGTAGTTGGGTGGAGACGGTGTGTGTCGAGTGTGAGTGTATGTGGACATCTGTCTGCCCCCAGGTGCCTGTGCCCTCTGCACAAAGGTTTGCTTAATATGGTTGGTTGTATGATTCATTCTACACAGGAGTCTTTGTTTTGTTTTGTTTTGTTTTTTTTGTTTCATGTTCTGGCAAACACCATTCCATTATGAGAACTTTACCAAAAAGGATAGCGTGATCCAGAGCATATGCAGAGTTAACCACTTGGCCCAGCCGTTTAATTGGAAATATAGTTGTTTTCATTTCATTGCCTCCCAGAAAAGGAAACTAGCAACCCCGTTTTCCGAAACCCAGATGTAATTCCTCTTCTGTGGCTCTTTGTCACAAGTACTGTCATTTGTTCTTTTAAACTGAATTTAAAAATTCTTCCCGAAGCCATTACATTTTTAGTTTTCTTGCTATGCCTTTACTTCCTGTGAAGTAATCACTAGGTTCCAAGGCTCAAAAAAACTGATGGGATATTGGAGATTTCTTTAAATGACCATTTTAATCACGATCACACATTCACCATCATTCTTCAGCCACACTTACATCCAGGCATTTTTCACATGGATCAAGGCTTTGCACTCAGTTGTGGAAGCTAGTCTTCAGCAATATCCACTAAAAATTATCCACCAAGAAAGGGAATCAAATTAAGGCACTTTGTTTTTTCCCATTTGCATTTGTCATAAATACCTCTTCTTATACTTTTGCCCTTGAAGATTGTCTCAAAAATCTTTCACACGTCATATTTACGTGTGTGACAGAAATGTGCTCAGACCATGGATTGTTGTCGATATTGTGTCTGTGGTTAATTCTCATCTTAGTTCAGTCTCACTTCATTAGAAGTGACCAAGCCATTTCAGAGGCTATAATGCTGTCAGAAGACATGGGTGGTTTTTAGATTTCTGCCCATAGCTGTCTGTGGTGTTCATCAGTTCATAAATATTTATTGAGCATCTGTTTTGTAAAAGACACTGTGTTAACCGTGTGTCTTCTTCATCCCTGGTAGAATGAAGAAGCTGTCTAACTGAGCTGGAATGCCCGCTGGCACTAAAAATTTGGGTTGATCATACTGGCTATTGCATGCACATCAAGTATTTCATGCACTGCAAGTATTTCTGTTCATTAACTACAGGCAAGAACATGCTATTTGTCAGTGCTTGTGAGTATGGAATTCTCTAAATGGTATTTTTCCTATTGGACATCCACTAGAAGAAGATTACAATGAAAAGAAGCCCTGTGACACTTTTGGAGTACACAAAGTTTGGTGTACTTGTGTGCTAACTCAGTGAATGAGACACACCAGTTCTAAATAATGAATTAAGTTCTGGTGCTTGAGTTTCTTATGTTCATTATTTGTTCTGGTAGCATAAAGTTAAAGATTCAAAATGAGGTAGGTGATAAAATAACTGTCATAAATATTTTATCAAACTTCGAAAACAAAATTATGTAATAGAAGTGAGCCAACGTGCGGCCACCATATCCTGGTCATACTGTTTTTCAATCAGCTTCCCTTTTATTGGTGGATATAATGAAATTCTTAATTTAGTTTTATCAACCAAACCTCTAACAATTCCCATTATTGCTTCTCAGACTTCTTTTATCCAGAAGACTCTTTGTTACCTTTCATAATTGGAATTGCTGTGTATGCATTACAAATTATACCCTAAAATGGCTCCCTACACCCTCTAAATAATAAAAATTTCCAAGTACAAACTAATTTGAATTTTAAGTACCAATTTATATGACAAAATTGCAACACAATGAAAGAGCTTGTGTAGTCTTTTGGCAATCAAAATAGCTTTTGACCAGTAGTTATTTATTTCTGGGTAGGCTGACCAGATGTACCATTTTGAAAGGGACAGAAAACAATGGTACTGTCCTGTTTCCAATGGTACCTATGGTCAGCCTCATCTCCCTGGGCTAAATTCAAGTTGTCAGTAGGATGACCATACATATTGTTTGAAATGGGACAGTACTGTTGTTTTCTGTCCCATTTAAAATGGTGTGACTGGTCAGTCTATTTCTGGGTGGCTTTGTAACCATCATTTCACTACTGCATTCAGGACAGATTATGCTATAAACAGGAAAAGTTTTAGTCCCCCCCCAAAAAAAGATTACTTTTCAAGGAATGGGGGTTCAAGTAAAGAAGTTGATATTTTAATTAATAAAATGTACTTGAAATAGTTGGAAAATTAAATAAGTGACTACTTCACAATTAAGGTACTAGTGTCTGGATAGTTACTGCATAGACTTATTCTAAATCTCCTGATATAAAAGTGGCAGTGGTGAAAAGAGAAATGACCATTTCCTAAGTCATGCATCTCTGTCTCTGTCTCTGTCTCTCACATCCCCGCTAACTCTCCCTCTCTGTCTCTGTGTCTCTTTCTCTCCAAACGCTCACCCCACCACCACTCCTTGATGTGAGACACACGCCACAAACACAGTCATTTAAAAGAGAATTATTTTTCAATAACTATTCTCTTGAATTCAAATTTAGGGGCTGCCAATGTCAATATAGCATTTTCAAAGTATTTCATTATGACCTGTGTAAATGATAAATACACTTTACAGGATTTGGGGTTATAGAATTGAACCTAGAAGATTGGATTCCCCAGATCTCAGGACTATAATATTGCAGATTCATTCTTAAATTCATCTAGCTATAGAGCAACTGATGATCATTTATTCATCAAAGGAAGATTTTTACCTAAATATTTCTGGAAAAAAACCTCTTGTTTTTTGTATAGGCAGTCATATATGTATAATGCTATTAAAAAGTCTGACAAACATTTTTGTGTAATTCCACTATCCACTTCAGTCTTTCTGTTTTCACTTTTCTCTGTGCAGACAAGTGACTAGTGTCTAAATGTTGACCTCTTGTTCTATCCAAGTTGGGGTAAAAGCATAGCTGTGCACACCTGACATGTAAGATTAAATAGGAGATTAAATGAGACAGCTTGGATAAGTCTGACTTCTCAGCATAGCTGTTCTCGCCTGCGAGTTGTATTTTAATGTAGTTTATAGGTGATTACGTGATCGCCCTTTTCTAACCACCAAGCCTTCTCCTTCTCTTTCTACCTAGTCTCTGTAAATTTTTTAGTTGAGAATTCAGTGCTTGTACAGTCAATGGCAATTTAAAATATATATATTATATATGTATATGGAAAAACTTTAAAGATGCTTTTAATTTATTTAATGACTTGCTTTTCTATAATGGTAATACTTTTCTTCCTTAGATGGTGAGGAAAATCTCTTTTTACTGTAGTTATTACATGCAAAATGAAATTTGGTTCTTGATTCAAATCCACTAAAGGGGTGCATTGCAGTGAAATGGTGAAGCACACGTCACTACTGATGTGTAAGCTTTGCTGAGTTTGTATCCTCTTCCTCCAATAATGGGGAGCTTTTCATTATACAGTAGGAAAATAAAAAATTGCTTCATTGAACATCTCCTGATTCTTTTCTACTTATCATTGGGAAAGAGTGTATGTTCAAACATTTTCAACTGCTGCATTTAAAAAAGAGGTAAGGCGGGTTCCCTGGTGGTGCAGTGGCTAGACTTCAGTGCTCTCAACGCTGTGGCCTGGGTTCGATTCCCAGTCAAGGAACAGAGCACAGAGTTAGATTTTTAAGTTCAAGTGTCATTGTGAATGGAGCATCATAGTCTACTGTCAACATGATTAACACTGTGCAATAATATTGAAACACACCCATAAGGGGAAAATTCTTATGTCTTCCAAAATTGAAAAACTCAATCTTCCTTCCTCCCTCCCTCCTTCTCTCTCTCTCTCTCTCTCTCTCTCTCTCTCTCTCTCTCTCTCTCTCCCCTTCTCTTGTATAATCATAAACTCCACATATTCTACTCGGAGATGTTTTCTCTAGATGCCAGACTCACTGTTTTAAATATAACTTTATTTCCTCAGCCATCGTCACCATTTTAGAATGATAAGCATCTAAGTTTAATTAATCTGATCATTGAGATGTATTTGGCCTTTCTTTAGCCTGTAGCTTTCTATTTTTAAAAGTGACCAGAAGTTAAAAAATAAAATATGCTTTCATGTTATTTTCACTCATTTAAACTATCTCTGTTAGATTATTCAGACTGTGATGTTTATTAAAAACTATAGCATTTTGGAACTATAAGACACTTTAGAGATCATTTTGAGCACGTTTTTTTAAACTCTCCCTGCCCCATTTATCTCATCTGTGGAGCAATAAACTTCCTGCCCTCAGGTTTATTACAAGGTTTAAAGAGATAATACATTACTTTGCTAAGTCCCTGAAACAATAACTTTTTCATTTCTATCAATTATGATTACTGTCTAATTCAGTCTTCCTGTTTTCCAAATGAGAAAATGGAAACATGTTGTGGTTTACATCTATTTGGAAGTCTACTTATCACGTCCTACTCCCAAAACTCCAACAGAAACAGGTTCCTTCACACATAAGGAAGACGGGCACCTGAGGGATGCCGGACAATGCTGGTGAAGCTGAGAGGTTGTTTAGTAGCTGAGCTGCTGAGGAGGGCTGTACCTATTTCCCAGCAGCATGTGAGGAAGTTTTAAGACCTAGTGTTCAGAGAGAGCAGAAAGAATTGGACACCAACGGAGCATCAAGCCCTGCAGAGTACGGAGAGTAGCTGCTTTGTTTCCTGACAACATCCCACTGTCCGTCCCTGTCTTCTGCACTATCTGCACTATCTGGTCTTGGATTCCTGAGACGTCCCTGTTAACCCAGGAAAGTGCTCACTTTAATGTACGCAGGTTTGAGCTGATGTCTGTAAATTGCTAGCAAAAGAATCTTGACTATGACATACTGAACTGTAGAGTATACCCACTGTCATATGATAAACTACGGGAAAAACTGGTATTCAAACCCTCTGTAACCTTATGGAGAAAGCATGGTCTTCGAGGTCAAACAGTCTTGCATTTGACCCCTAACACTGCCAGTTCCTACCAAGGTCGCATGTGCCTTTGAGGGCTGTTGACCAGGTCACCATACCATCAAGGTGGTCAGGTCTATGATGGAGGAACTTCCAGAAAAATCACTGTTTTAACAGGCTTTCTCATGCCGGAAGGTTGCCTTGAAATACCTCATAGGGTTGGACTTCGTAGCTATTAGAAGGTGTGGTGGAGGACAGCGTTGAGAGTCAGAACTAGGAGGACAGCTCGGCCTCATCCTATACGTCATTTAGTATTACCCAAGTTTACTGGCATCGTACAAAGCCCTCTCTTAGTTGGTGGAGGCATGCTCGACGACATAGAGAATGAAGAGTCATGAGCAGAGGGAGAAACAAGCTGTGTCTTCGACTCCTCTTCCCTCTTAGCAAGCCGGGGAGAAGTTGAGCCCCACTTATGGCAAGAGTTCGAGAAAGGGGGTAAAAATGACTCCCCTAACATCAATTGGGATACAAGCTGTCTCCGATCACTTTTTAAAGTATAATGAACATTCATTATGACTCTAAAAGGGCAAACATGATATACAATAATCGTTTCAGGGTAGTGGATGGGACTTGTTTCTGTAAGAATGTCCCTACTCGGTTTGCTATGCCTATTTTCTCCAGACCCATCAGAAGATGTGGAAAGGAAATTCCACCTTTAATTTGCCGCAGGTCCAAGGCCATAGTTATCTGGGTATTTGAGCTACAGCCTGGGAGAGAAGTCTGTTCTATGAGGCAAATGGAGGCTGCTGCTCATGAACCAGGTTAGAATATGAAGCATACTCCACGCCTCCCTCCCACCCTTCATTGGGTCAATTTTAGTTTGTGACAACTTGGTTTTCATTTACTCTTTGTTTCCTTCTGGAGTACTGAAACACTGCTCCAAGGGCAATAAGAAATCCAGTTCTAGAAAAAGTTAAATCAGAGTAGCAGGTGTTTTCCTCTCCTCCGTTTCCTTCATCCCAGCCCCCACAGCCAATCCATGTCTCTCTCTCTCTCTCTCTCTCTCTCTCTCACACACACACACACACACACACACAGAGAGAGAGAGAGAGAGAGAGAGAGAGAGAGAGAGAGAGAGAGAGAGAGAGAGAGATTCTGGCTGCACTGCAATATCATTGGAGCAGGGAGGGAGGTACGGTTGTATTCTAATCCCTTGACTCAAATATCAGCCAATTGCATTTTCAGACTCAAAACATGGGCAAACTGCCATCAGGTTACAGTCAAAACCAGCCCCCACCTCATGGGGGCTCAGGCCAGATGTGAATGCAGCAGGCCAGAAGTGGGGCCATTATGTGCAAGAACCATGTGACAGAGCTTTTCCCAAAATGGACTTATTCAAGAGAATCATTCTGGTGTTTATAGGACTTCAGCCCTGCTTTCTGGAGATTTTCCATTACTATAAACACTGACATACATACACAAGAACATACATGAACTTTTAAAATTGGATCCAGCATAGGTAATTTTATTAAGTCATCTTATTTGTTAGAAATAGGAGAAACTAATGACACAATATCAAAATGTTGGCCGTTGAAGTAGTCAGACAGATGCTGTGTGGAAGCTAGAGCCCACACTCTGGTGTCAATAACATGAATTGAGAAACTCGGGCTGTTGGTCATGTTTGTGTGATTTTATAATGCAGAGCTGGAGGGCCTGTCTGGCTGGGGGGTGTGCATCAAGAGATAACAGCAGAAAGCTTTGGAGCTGTGCTTTCCCCTGCCCTTGATCTGAAGCTCACTTTGTAATACTTCCCAGGGATAACAACATATTGCAAAGAGAAGTATCAGGTTTGATGGGTTGGGCTGAGAGTATTTTCAAGTTACAGCTGTCTCTGCTGTCATCAGTAGTCCCCACTTCCTCTAGCAGAGTGTTATAGGAGTTGTTTTCAAACTACATCTCAGTCCAACTAGTTACAGAATTGAGACTGAGAATTCACGATGAGACACTTGCATGTCGTAGCAGCTGTCTCCGCTGTTGCATTCTGCTTTGAATTACCTATGAGGCACAAGGAAATGACCCCGTGCTTTCAGAACAAAGGAGAAGTCACCAACACATGACTATATTGATTGAAACTAAAATATCAGATTTTATTTATATTAAAAATCTTAAAGAATCTTGGACTTTGTTACTATTCTTTCTCAGGTCTCTTGCATCTTTCTAGAATAAAATCTGAACCTGTGAGGTTTAATAGCTTTGAGAGTAGTTATCTAACACATATAGATGATGGTTTACAAACCTGAATTAGGATACAAATTAAAACTAAAGTAGGTGGAAAGTGGAATGATTGAATCTACACGTTAAGCATTTACTTCTTGGAAAAAACAAATGTTTTTAAGTTTACTGGATTTATGGAAAAAATGACAGCCAAGTCCTGGACACTTATAACTGATGAAAAATATTCAGTTTGATTGGATAGACTCTTACTTAAAAAAAGAAAATTGTCTGTTTTGAACCACTGGGCATTTGAAGAGTGTCACTGTGACCATCGCTAGCTACAAGAGGTCCTTAATTTATTAATAATTTATTCTTTAATCGACATAAACAGTGGTGACTGGAAGTGGAGGGACCCCAAATGAGAGGTTCTTCCATAGTTTAAATGACAGCAACTTGAATTTTAGTTTTGGCTGAGGTCTTAAAGGTGTAGCATCTGATAATACTAAAACATTCAGAAAATGCCCTCCGCAAACAAAATAATTAAGAAAACTCGAATCTAAGGCAGCACATTATTATAGCCACTATCTGTATCTG
This sequence comes from Lyroderma lyra, assembly GCA_004026885.1. Taxonomy (NCBI): domain Eukaryota; kingdom Metazoa; phylum Chordata; class Mammalia; order Chiroptera; family Megadermatidae; genus Lyroderma; species Lyroderma lyra. Next base: position 44,804 of record PVJL010008277.1, read on the forward strand.
GCTATTTAACTTTAAATTAATTAAAATGAAATGAAATGAAAAATCCAGTTTCTCAGTCCAAGCAACCACATTTCAGGTACTTAATAGCCACATGTGACTAGTGGTTACCTTGTTGAACAACACAGATATTAATTAATATAAAACATTTCCATCATCACAGGATGTTCTCTTGGACAGAGGGGTCGAAGGGATAAACAAGAAGTAGCTTCACTTGGACTCTGTAGAAAAATGTTGTCTGTTTTATGTCCCTCCTCTAAACAAGGTGCACTACAAATTGGGAGAGCTTTGACCAATGGGCAGGCTCTAGAAAGCTGAAGATAAAAGATACAGCACCCTCATGGCAGATTAAAACTGAAAAACTATTACAGATGTAATTTACAACCCATACTTATTTAGGATTATATGTTAATCACTATCTAACCTAAGAGCTGTCTCAGGTCATTTCTCCTGGCACGTGGTCCAGTTTTTACTCACCTGTATTTATAGTGCAGATGTTAATTACCAAACCCAACTGTGTTACTGTTTTCAGCATTATAGCACATGCCACAGAAAGCTCCCAATGCCCTTTCTTTGACCCTAAACATCTTAGCGTGATAACATTAAAGTGTCCACAATTATTCCTAATTCATTCAGTCCACTTTTGCAAGGAACTGACCTTTTGCCCTTGGTGAATGTTTGGAATATGCATAGATGACAGATAGATGGATACATAGATGATAGATATTGGATAGATAGATAAAGTTAAATACTGATAAATCATTTTACCTTGTTTTTCATCAACAGTTACTTCAATTTCTTTTTGATAGTAACTGTTCAGTAATTTGTCTACAAGTGAATGAATGATTTGACAAATGAAAGGCATTAGTTACAACCATATAAAATGTTCACAATATTATTTATTAAAGTTATATCTTATAAAAGGTAAAATATTTCCCCAAATTTCTCATCAGTACTTCTCCTTTGAGTTAGATAACTTGCTATCAAAATAAATAATACATACTTTAAAATAATTATGACAGAAAAGTAGCTATTTTTGCAGGCTGAAATAGAAAGTTGCTGGTATAAACTGGACAAAAGCTGTCAGTTTCAGGCTCTCCAATTGCTTCTCTATGTGATGTTGGGTGTTTGCCCAGAGAAGCTATAGTTTCAGAGGGGAAATCTTCATCTCTATAATCCTGAAAACGTACTTTCTGTTTTCTGATGGACTTATGTCTCTCCAAAACCTTAAAAAAAATTTTTTTTTTAATTTTCCAGGGTACAAAGGTCTGTGTCAACTGACTGAAAGTATTAATATTTCTGGAATAAAAATGGGGTCATGTGTGTGAAACGTATCTTACATTTTCAAAATGTGTACATAGCTCTAGGGTTTTTTTTTCCTCAGTATCCCATCTACAGAGATGAATGAATAAGTGAAAATGAGTACTGAATTATTTATTTGGGCTTACAAACCACTTTTGAGTAAATATTTAATAACTGAAGTAAGATTTTTGAAATCAAACTATGAGCCATGGAAAGTAATCAAGATGGTAATAATAAAGTGTTAAGGTTGGGAAGTATTCATAAATTCTGATTCAGAAACCAGTAAATAAGTGGATTTCATTCCTTAGGACACTAAGTAGGCTTAGTAAAAGAGACTTCTGAAGACTGGAGAGTGAAGAGTTCTAAGCACTTGCTTTGACCGTCTTCCATGGCTCAGAATCAGTTGTTAGGATTCTCTTTGTCACAGTCTCTCTCTCATTGAATGCAGAAAGAGCAATGCCCATCCCTTCACTTCTTTCTCATGTGTGTTATGTAGGCAGAGATGCCTGTGTACATACACACACACACACACACACACACACACACACACACACACACACAGTTATAACAAGTGTTCCTCCAAATATTGTCCCCCACCCAACAAATCTACATTAAACTCCCTCCAGTCTCTCTGATGCACCTGCATTCTGATTTTCTGGCTAGGAAAGAGAGAGTGGAAACTTTTGGAAGCTATCAAACTCCTCTTAAATCAGCCAGGTAAATGAGTTACACATGGCTTTTAATGTGCATGGGAACTCCCAAATAATATGGTGAAGAGTAAATGCAAGCCCCAGTAATGCATGGACGCCTACCAACAGCCCACAGTTGATTCCAGCGTTGTGAATCTTGTGGTTGTGGAAATACCTTGTGCACCATAAAATCTTACTCAACTTTTAGATATTATTGGTTCTACATATTGCATCTATCAACTCATGCTCAGTTCCCAAAAATCAAAACCTAATAAATCGTCCTGGTTTTCTAATTGTGAATAAGAATGTGAACAGTACTCTTACTTTAAAGGTGTTATGTTGGTAATAGAAACAAATCATGAAATTCTATGACCTCAAAGTAACCTTACATAGGAATAATAATATCGATAATAATACCTTCTATTTATTAAACAATAGACAATACTAATTCTTTTCACAAAAGATAGCTTAATCTTTATAGCAGCAGAACCTGAGACTTAAGAGAAACTAAGTAGATATTGAAGATATAACAGTTAATAAGAGGTAGATTACATTTGAGCTCTGATTCATCCGAATCCAAAACTAATAGCAGAGCCACTATGATTGACAGGCTTACTCTATTCACAGTATTCACAATTTCTAGCGTACATGATGCCACACTATGAGATATTATCACTCCCATTCTATAGATAGTGAAAATGAGGCCCAAAGATAAGCAAAATTTCTAAATTCATATGGCAAATTCAACTACTCTTACCAATTTTAATTTTTTGATTATTTTAAAATAATTTTTCATTACTACTATTTCTATTTGTTTATTCCACAAATATTTATTGAGCTCTGTGCTGGGCACTCTGTAAGCCCTAGGAATTAAAATGTAAACAAGATAATGTTGGTGCCTGCTCGCAAAGTGTTCATAGTGAAGCGGACCCAACAGGTGACTCGGCCGGCAAAGCCAAGTGACACAACAGGATGCCAAGAAAGCGAGGTAGTGTCCTACCCAGTACATCATGTGCATAACTGCAATCAGCAACCTCTCTGCTTGACCCAACGGGCGGTAGAGAAGTTCAGTGCGGCTTTGGGCTGACCATTAGTGCAATGTTCCAACCACTAGAAAGCTGGGCTTCTTGCCAACAACCACCCAGAAAGTGCAGGAGCCATTTCCTGGCATCTGAGACTAATCACTTCAGGGCATCTGACTTTAAATTCAATAAACCTTTATTGAGCATGTACAATACGTGAGGCCCCAGAGATGTAGTCACATAACACACCAGGGGGAACTGACATGCAAGAAAATAATAGTGAGGCAATATCAGTGTGTCATAAGAGTAGATATGTGCTCAGAGCCTCATGAGATTCTCTCAACCCACGTCCCATTAAAAAATCATCAGGTTCCATGTTGATAGGAAAGCACAAAGCCATTGTGTACACTGTACAGCTCAAGAGACTCAAATTAAGAACCTGAAAACCAGAATGATCATCCGTCTGAATTTGCCCAGGTCAGTTCCCAGATTACCTCTTACATCTGCATAACTAAAGGACACGCTTACCTTTCACTCTCAAAAGTGATCTCATTTGCTTGGTAAATGATATGATCATCCTGCTAATGTCCAGTGGAGGTCAGTACCTGCTTTGCTTTAATATACAAGGAATGGCTTAATTTTCATTTCTGGAACATTATGTGCCAAGCATAGTGGCAGGTGCTCTACTTATGCCACCTCACCCTTCAAAGAAAGGTATTATCCCTGCTCTACCTATGAGGACATTGAATTCTTAAGAGAGTGCAGTTACTTGCCCAAGGATCCCATAGACATTACAGGATTCAAAAACGTGTGTCTGGCCCCTTGCAGCAGCAGATGGACTAAGTCTGACTACAATATTAAGAACTAGAGAAGAAGGCTATCCTCAGAGAAAGCTTCAGACAACATACTACTTGCTTGAAAAGAGACAATCAGGACCTGGACCATAAATAGAGATAAAAGGCCGTGGTCATCACTGAGCCCATGAAATGCCTGTATCCTCAGCCATCCTCACCCTTCCCTTTGTCTAGACTTAGGTCTCACTGACCATGTCTACAGCTCTGACACCTCGACTCTGACCACAGCACATGCGTCAGCACACAGAGGGAGGGCTGCCAGCCAGGGGCCGTGTTTCCTGACCACTTGAGCTCTTGTTGTCGGCCTGCCTCCTTCAGAAACTGTGTCTTTGCAAGGTTCCTTTTTACCTGCTTCCATATGGAGCCTCAATATAGTGCCTAAGGGATATGAGAAGAGAGAATTTTTCACCAGTGAAATGGAACTTTTATGGCCTATAAAAAGATACATCGCTTTTGTTAGTTCCTTTATTTACCTCTGCAGTACTATAAACTGAAGCAGGAAATTATACTTTCAGATTAGGAAACATTATAGAAAGGGTAGTTGGAGATTTTCACGAAAATGTGCCCCAGTTGCCCAGGCTTTAGTCCTATCTGCAATAAAAATTGCTTAATTGATTTATCTCATAATCAAAGTAATTTATAATTGTGGGAAATACAGACAACAGGGAAAGGTATATGAAGAAAGTGAAAACTGTAACTTTACCACCAAGAGACAGTTATCAGCAATGTTTTAATTTGTATTTTTCTGGATATTTTTCTATGCTATTTCCTGTACACACACAATTGACTATTTTAATAAAGTTGTGGCATACTATATATATTCTTTTGTAAGCTATTTTCTCCTGAACATAAATATTTTATAGTATAAATGTGGATCCATATACATTTTCATTAGAGTATAATAATCTATTGTTATGTAGCTATATCCCAATTATTTCATCCCTCCCAAACAGCAAAACATTTAGGGTTGGTGGTTTGTTGTTTGTCTTTTGCTATTTCTTTTGCTACTATATAAAATGCTACAAGGAAGATTATTGCAAATAGATTGCTTTGGAGTGGTCCATCCAGTTGTCTCTTTTAGATATACTCCTCAGAATGGAATCATGTCCTTTTTGCCTCATAGTGCCAAGCTCTATTCAAATAGATGAACAATAAACACTCCCAGTGGTGGTGTAGGAGGACAAGCCCATTTTCTCCCTGGCCCATTGAATGCTGGTGATTATCAACCCTTCTGAACTTGGCTGCTCTAAGGAGAAAATTTTTATTTATTATTGTTAACAATTAACTTCCGTTAACTGAATAATAGTTAGTCATTAAAGCTAACTTAATTACTTAAAAGTTAATTTATCTAATTGCTAGTAAGCTTCAATACAGTTTTACCAATTTTTTGAATATCTGTATTTCTTTTTTGAGTGACCTGTTCATATCCTTTGCTCATTTTGTCGCTAAGGAAGTTTTAAAAAGTTATTTATTTGTAAGAATTCTTTACACATTAACGATATGAAATTTTTATCTGTTGTTCATATTCCAGATGTTTTCCCCAGGTGGCCATCAGTCTTTTACTGATTGTGAAGTTTTTAAATTGACTATGCAAATATATGTATTTGTATGTATGTATATATTTATATACATACATTTATATACGAAGGCTGTCCGAAAAGTTTCCAGCCATGTAATGTGAAAAATAGAGCCATTTAAGGCTGGATTTTTTTCTGGACAGCCCTCGTAGGTATACACACACAGAGAACAGATACATATAGTCACAGACATCGATACAGCTCAATAGTCTATGTCATCTTCTCATTCTTACCACCTGTGAGTCATTATCTCACCTTCAGACTTCTACCTGGAAATCTCTTGGAGCTTTCTGGTATAGAACTTAGCATATTCTATCATGTATTTTTTTATGTATATTTACATTGAACTTTTAACTCTTCTCTTGAACTTTAAACTCCTTTGGCCCCACAAAGCACCCAACACAAGACCTGGCAGACGTTAAACAGATGAGTGAGGGAAAGCTTTGTGTCTTGCCCCCTCACCTAAGACACAGGAAACTGTCCCACATGTGTAGCCCCATAGATCTGCTCAAAGTCACAGAGCAGAGACAATTCTCCTGACACTCCACCTGGTACTCTTTCCACCATCCTCCCTTGTTTCACAGAATAATGAAATGCATCCCACAAATCGATCTGAGGGAGCAAAAAAGCACTGCACCCCCTGCAGGCCTCAGCCACAACCGGCACCTACCTGCAAAAGGAGGTATCAGAGCACCTGATTCGGGGGGCCTAGAGAATCTGTGTTTTCCTGTTGTTGTTGTATTATTTAGTTACCTTCAGACTCTGACAACAGGAGCAGTGAAATCTCAGGACTAGTACCCATCTATTGTATTTTCTTTTAAGTCTCTCAATGTAAGTAGTTAGACCCAGTTCATGATTCTGACCACTAGATGGAGTCCAGTTATTAGCCTGAAGTGGTAAGACGGCAAGCTTAGTGCATCCTAACTTCCGTGTATACCCCAAAGACGCATGGGTTAACCAGAATGTGGCCACCACTGTGCAAAATTCTTAGGCAGCCCTTGCTTCCAATGGAGACAATTCTAGGTAAGGCTGGAGAGCCAGGTGTTCTGCCTTTCTGCTGTGAACTAATCACCGTGCGGCCCTTCAATAGAACTCTGAAGTTGCATCTAGATGTTCATGGGCTCCCTCTCCCTCTCCTCTCCCTCCTTCGCTCTCCTTTTCTTTACTGTGTTGAAAGAGGAAGAGTTGTCAGTGCATCCTTGCTCTTAGTAAGATATTTCTGCCCCAAAAGCATTCCTGAGCTATTAGGTTCTGGTGAGAAGGAAATGTTGCTGCACTGAAAATAGGAAAAAAAAAAAAACTCAAGAAACAGTTACACCTCTTAATTTTATCTAAAAAATTAAATGCCCAATGGCTCTAGAATGGAATTGCCCTTGATCTTGTGTTCAATCACAACGTTTTCAGGAAATAATATTCAGGAGTGCCTTTTGTCACATAATTTATGGTTCAGTCAATTGCAAAGAGGACATGGCAAACTTTGCAATTACCCACCCAGACCCCTGCCCTTTCTAGGCTTTGAATGCTTCTTAAATTTGCTGTTGTTTTCAGCAGCCATCAGCATTTTCCTGACCCACCAAATATAAACACAAGTGAGGAAGACAGACAGAACAAAGAATGGTAATTATAACCTTAAGCACTCCTACTTTTTAAAAAGTCAAGATCATTTGCTTCACTTGTACAAAAATGAAGCTTCCTAGCTTCTCCAGGATGCTCACCATGAGTTTAACTTAATTATCATTTGGAAATAGATAAAATATCGGTTTATAAACTTGTATTAATATGTCTAAATATGGTCCCTTTCTAAAACAGTTCAAGTTCATAACAAATGTGACAGAGTTCCCAGCAATAACCTTCACATAACTTACCTTCAGAATGACCGAGCCATTTAAAAGACTTGGGAAGATAACCAATCACTTAACCAGATAGTAATAGAGTAACCATTAAGTGTGATTTGCAAAAAAAGGAGGAAGGTTTCGGGTTAAAGCAAAGTCTCCTGGTATATTTTTGATTCTTAAATATATATATATATATATATATATATATATATATATATATATATATATAAAATATTGTTTATCCCTGCAGGTTTTCTTTTCGTGTATGCAGTTCAGACAGAAAAATAATCTACCACCTTTATTTTCTTTCTTCCCAATTCCCTGATAAACACTAAAATTCTCAGGCACAAATGTATGCTAGATTGTGTCTTACACTTGATATGAAGGTCAGAATTTTAGATAATATTAATGACTCCATATAAAAATTTAAAAGATGACATTCCTGAATTGGCATTTCTGGATAATTTTTCTGTAGCTCATCACATTTATAAAAATAGAATTTGGTGTATCTGCACAGTTTGGTCTAATGTGCTCTTCTGTTTAAATTATGAATTTGAACATTTTAGAATCTGCATTAGGCTATAGCTCTGATATTTTTTTTGAAGTGGTCAAATTCTAAAAAAATGAAGTATTTGAGAAATCAACAGATTCCAGCCATACTCTAAATTTTGTGGTCTGTAAGAAACCAAAATCTATTCATTTGGAAGTATTTAAAAGTGACAAAATAAATTTAAATTTCACTCACTATATGGATATAATAGTGATACAAGAATATACTAGAAAAAATATCTAGATTAGGGAGTCTGAAGGTAGAGGCTTTAATGAAGTTTTGTAACATGAATGAAGTTACGTAACTCTTCTTAGATCAGTTTACCTCATCTGCACTTCATTAATTCATCCTACAAGTTTTTGTTGAATGCCTACATATGCCAAATACTGTTCTAGACACTGGGAGTAGAGTATCTGTCTTCACCAAGGTTACATTCTACTGGAGGGAGACAGAAAATTAGAAAAATATGAGGGTAAATATATAAAAAGTACAAAGGCTGTCTGGAAAGTATCCAGCCACGTAATAGGACAATGTTGTAAGGACAATGGCTAGATTTTTTCTAATAGATCTCATGTATTTATTATATTAGAGACTGGTAAATGCTGTGGAATAAAGTAATGAGGGGAGGAAGGATAAAGAGTATCAGCACTTAAAATTCTAAGTAGGGTCATTGAGAAAAATGACACTGAGAAGGCGAAGTTTGAGCCAAAGTTTAAAGAAGATAAGTTTGTAGGGTAATGTCGCTCCTGCAAGACCTGTGCAAAGGACGGAGTGTAACAGCCATGTTTGAGGAATAGCAACATGGCCATTGTGGTTGAAGCTGAGAGGTGAAGAAAGTGAGACAGGCAGACAGGAAGGTAACAGACACAGAGATGGAGTGAGCTGGACTATAGGGAGTGAATGATTTGGATTTTTCCTCAAAATAATATGAAAAGTCATCAAGAGGTTTTGTAGAGGGAAGTGATACCATCTGGTTTACCATTAACCGGATCATTTGGGCAGCTCTATTGAGCATAGATGAAACGGGGCAGAAGTAGAAGCTGCAAGACCAGCCAGGTGACTATTTCAATAATCTAGATAAAAGGTAACAGTGGCTTGAACTAGAGAGTAAAAGTTCCGGTGCTATCTACATCTTAAATCAAATTTAATTCAGTTGAGAATGATTTGAAAATTGTAAATTTCTTCACAAATATAAGATAGTAATAATGTTCTTACTTTTAAAGTTTTAGACTTCCTTTTGCATATACTATTCCAGGCCAGCTTTAGAAACCATTTGTCAGGCTCTTTTGAAAAATAACTAGCTTGTTTTATGAAGATTTTTTTCCAAATTGAATCTTAAATTTTATCTTTTTAAATGATCTATCAAGTATAGATTTTTCCATTAGCCCATTCATGTTATAAATTACATTAAAATGTTTTAAAATATTTAAGACTTAAACTCTACCTGGTTACAATGAGTGGATCTGGTAATATAGTTTTGAATTTGATTTGCTGGTATCTTATTTAGGACAGCAGTTGTTTTCATAAATAAGATAGATACACCCTTTGTTGTTGTTGTTGTTGTTGTTATATACTACAGCTGTGTATCATGTTTATACTAGCTAAGAGAATAAATTGGGAAATACTTTTCCTTCTTTGTGCAGAAAGAGTTTAAATATTATAAGAATTGTCTGAATCTTATTAAATTATCTGCTTTGTGGAGGTAGGCAGTAACTATTTAATTTTATTCAATTCATATATTCTATTTCTTTCCGAGTTGATTTTTTAGTGATTTACATGAGCTTAGAATTTATCCTATCTACATTTATAATTTGTTTTTCCATTTAAATTAATACAAATCTATAGTTATTCCTTTTCTTAGTCCTAGCATCACTTATATTTTCTCTTTTTTCTCCTGGGTCAATCTCTGTAATTTTTCTGTTGTGATGATCTTTTCAAAAAATTAGCTTTTGCCTGTACTAAGGATCTCAGGGATGTTTTTCTTTCATTAAGTAATGCTTTAATCAATAAAATGGTTTCTTCTAATTCTCTTGGATTTATTTTTTCTTTTTCTAGCCTCCTGAGGTAAATATGGAGTTCATTTATTCCCAATTCTTAGTGTTTTAATAAGTTCATGAAAGAATAATCATTTTCCTCTGAGTACTATTTAACTATATCCCACAGGTTTGTGAAATGTATTGCTCATGCTCTTATTCATTTCTACCATCAATTTTTCATTTTAAAGCCATCTCTGAAACTCAGAACCACTTAGAAAAAAATTATCTCATTTCCTACTGAAGAGTTGTTTAGGGGCTATCCTATTATTTGTTCTACTTTTATTGCATTGTGTGCTTGGTGTTTTTTCCAGTCTATGTTTGAGCACAGTAAGTATCTCTTTGATGAATCTAAAGACCCTTTATCCAAAATTTAATTTAACATAAAACTTAATTTTAATTTGGATGAAGTGCTTTTAAGCAAAATGACTTTAGACAAACTAGGTTCCTGTCATTAAATATGTGTTTTTTGGGGGGAGAAAAAAAACACTCTAACAGAAATACAAATGGTAAGTGACAGAAATCTAGGCTGGAGGCAAAGATGACAATGCAATAGAGATGGCATTAGTCTGAACAGAGATGAGAGATGCAGGAGGAAGAGTTAAGTTTTGAACTGACTTTGGGGTAACTAGAAAATTTAGGTGGATACTTGCAGAGCACTATTTTGCCTGAAGGTAGGGATTTGGAGTCACGGTTTAATTACACAGATGGCATGAAAATAAAATAGGTGGTGGAGCCATTTGTAAGGAATGATGGGCCAAAGGAATTTAAAAAAGTGGTGGTTTGATTTGATATAGAGGAGTTGTGAAAAATAGAGAGAGAGAGAGAGAGAGAGAGAGAGAGAGAGCGAGAGCGCACAAGCGAGCCGGAATCCTGAATTGAGTATTAAATTGAAAGTGTTGAATTTCTAGTTGTATCTTTATACAGGGTCGTGGCCTGTTTAGGCCATGGACACTGTGTTTGACAGCTCTTTGGCCTTCTTCATAGAGAAGTGGGAAGAATAGCAGAAATTGGGGGAATGATAAATGAGGAATTGTGTTCTGGACAAGTTTAGCAACATGAGTGCAAACCCTGGGCATTCATATTTTCAGCTTCTACTAATACAGTATTATAGAAGTTGAAAATATGAATGTCCAGAGTTTGATTAAAGAGTAGTAGTAGCAGTGAGTTTTCATTCAGGTAGTAAAGAAATTAAAAGATGAATAAAATCTGGCAAGTAAAAGAAGAAAGTGTGACCCAATATTTAGCAAGCGTATTAGAACTTATTCTACAAAATGAGTACTCCCCTCAAGCCTACAGCAATTTCCTTGGGAGGCTACATACTTACTTGAAAAATGTTTACATCCTCTTTATAAGAAAGTACATTTCTTCTCTTGATAGCAGCACATTATTTTGAACCAAAATGGTACTACTCATCATTCTTACTAGTCTGTATTTTCTTACTTGGCTTATATGGATTCTGATTTGTTTCCAACTGTAGGCTGCCCCTTCCATCTAGAGAAAAGTTGGAGTAAAGGCTAAAGTTTTTCATTAACATGATTCTGTAGGTGACTTCCCTGGGTAGCTTACAATCTTTTGAATATATACTTACTACCATTAAAAATAATCTTGTTTATTTATTTTCATATTTGCACACCATAGATGCAAACCATAGAAGCAACAAAATCAGTTAAGTCCTATGTGGAAAATGGAAGATAAATTTGATGACCCAAACCCACTGGGGATAATAAGAATTGAGCTTGAGTTTGAAAAAATACAGAAAAGCTAACCAAGGAGGGTTATGAAAACTTCACTGGAGTCTGTGGATGGGGTCTATTCTATAGAAGGGGAAGTATTTTAGACTCCTGAAAAAGGAAGACACACTGTTAACCAGCAACTCAAGACAATTAATTGTTAGAGCACCTGCATAAGAGCTGGGAATTCCAATTGTGCTCTGTTTTAATGAAAACTAAAAAGGTAGCAGAAGCTGAACTTAGCATGAACTTAGAAGTTATGCTGAAAGCACTCCCACCCTGGTCACACTCCACCACCTAAAACCATTACAACATTATTTGAACATAATAAACTAATTTTGACTGATACCCTGATACAATGTGTGCTTGTGAATACCTGTGATCACAGCTGCTATACCTGGTTTAAGTTAGTGTGTGAATGGCAAGATCTTTGATTTAACTAGCTTTGCACCCAGAATGTATACCACACAATAAGGAAGATTTAAAAATTCTTCTTTCCCCCCAGTAAATGGCCATAGTAATAATAATGATGTTACCCATTTGGACCATCATCTATGAATATAATACACTCAGTATGACCTTTAAAAATGTTGGTTGAATAAATGTTTTAAATGTGTTAGTTTCTTTTCCTTAAGGGGTCAAGTTTCCTCATTTATTAAATAGTAGATATGATAATGTCATAAATCTAAGACATAAATTTCAAGTGAGGTAATATTTATAAAATACCTAGCATGTTGCCTGTCACATAAGTGCTTAAAATGTTAATTCCCCCCTTATTTGTTTGCCCTCGTGCAGAGGGAATCACCAATATCTAGCAACCCTACTTGGCAAATAACCCAGACCACAGTCTACAAACTGTTCTACTACCATGAAAGAAGAAAGAGTATTTTTTAAAATTAAATATATATACACAACATGTACTTACATATACGTAGATACACTCATACATACACCTGTATACATATATTAGTCACTTAGAGTCTTGAAAACCCCCACAATCGTCCTTGTTTGCTTCCTCTGTCTCGTTCCTCACATCCAAACCTGTCACCTCTCTCCAAAACGTAGCCCCAGTCAGTTCTTGACCCCTCTGACATCCGAGTCTGAGTCAGCTGCCACTAGCTTTCCTCCCGAGTGCAATAATTCAACCGCCTGCTCATGGTCTACCTGCCTGCTTTCTTCTGCGATCTGTGCTCCATTATAACACAGCCACCAGGGCGATCTTTTTAAAACACAAATTGGATCAAGCTGCTCCCCTGCTCCAAAAGGAAAGAAGAATGAAATGGCTTCATCTTTCATCTGGGATAAAAACTAAACCCTTTACTGTGGCCTATGGGGTCCTCATCATCTGGCCTCTCACTGTTCTGGAAACTTAGAAGACTTCTTTCTGTTTCCCTAACACACCACATACTGCAGCGCGCTTGCATTTGATTTCGCTTGCCTGGAACCAGTTTTCATAGGCTGTCTCAAGATAATGTCCTTTTGGCCATTCAGGTCTCAGCTCAAATGTCACCTGCTCAGGACGGCTTTTCCTTACCACTTACTGAAAGCCGTTCTCACTCGGCTCCACTCTATTACATTATCCTCCTTAATCGTATGAATAGAGCGTCACCCTGTGGGGAAAGTTTCTTGTTTATCTATTTTTGCGAAGGGAAATAATTCTCTTTTACATGATTAAGCTGGTATTATCTTTGCCTTCCTAAGACTGTATCTTGATTCTTTTCTCGGATCATCTTCCCGTCTATTAGGATTAGTTCCAGTGGGGTTGTACCGAGAAAGTCTTACAGGCGAACACTAAGCTTTTGAAATTCAAAAGCCAAGCTTTGGTCCTGACAAAGTATTATCTAAATTCCTCTATCTGCTTTAGGTTATAGAAGATGAGGCTTTAAGGAGGAGACCAGAGAATTTTAGGGACAGGAAGTCCATATGTTCGAGAAAGAGGAGAAAGCCTGGTCTTTTCTGCCTTCAAGGAACTGTAGAGGCAAACAGGGAGGGGAGGACACCACATTTGGGCTTCATCACAGGCTGAACTGGAGCAAAGGCAGCCTCGTCACCTTGGGGGACACAGCACAGCCCCCAGTTTGAGGTCCTGACCTATAGTTATCCTGAGTCCTCTTGCTTCTTCATTGTAAAATAGGACCCATAACTCTCTGAAACACTTCCTAGGGAGCGTCTCAGAAGGGATTACCTTAGTAGGGAGCAGGTGGCTTTAGGGCAAGCAGGTCTCGGCTAGAGCTGGAAGGGACCATAGTCAAACCTGAAAGGTGTATAGTGCCAGCAGTAACTAAGGGGAAACTGAGTCAACGAGGGAGGCCTTGGGCCCTATCTCAGCCCAGGAGAGAGATGATGAGCTTCTCCAGCCATAAACTTCTGTCATAAATGTCAAACAAACAGTAACCCAGTAGGTATCTGAGTCAGATACTTACTTGTTTTAGAGCCTTGACTAATTCTCCATCTTGGTCAGGAATGTAATTAGAAGAGAGTCTAAATGAGAATGAGAGCACTTTTGTCTAAGAGAAACTGAACGTTGTATACAGCAATGGTTCTCATACTTGGTATATCAGAAGCACCGGGAGAGCTAATAAAGCCCACAGAGCCCCACGCTCCTCGAAGTGGAATGGGAGAATGGGTATCAAAATTTGATACCCACTAACATTTCAAAGCCACTGTCTTCATGGGCTCGTTTAAATTATTTGATTGGATTAACTTCAAACTGGATGAGGCTTTTAATTCCCTGCCCCTCACTATCCAGTAAGTACAAGCTCAGAAGAGACAAGAGATGAGATAAGCTACAGATACTTCTTTTTGATTTATAATATTTCTGTGCACATCCAAATTTTATGTTGGGTTAAAATTTTTAATGCTTTCCATGTTTTTAACTACTGTCATTGTCTTGCATTTATAATTGACCTTTGACCAACACCGGGTTTAGGGGCACCAACCTCTGTTCAGTCAAAAATCCCCAAATAACTTTTGACTCCCCCAAAACTTAACTATTTTCAGTATCAGCAGGGACTTGGTTTCAGGACCTCCCTGGATACCAAAATCCAAGGATGCTCAAGTCCCTATGTAAAAGGGCATATATCGACACACACAATTGGCCTTCTACATCCTCAGACTCCTGACCACAGATCAAAAATGGCTTTAGTGGGGAAAAAAAAAAGAACCTAAGTGCAAGTGGACCCACATAGTTCAAACCCATGTTGTTCAAGGGTCAGCTGAATACTACATGCTTCATGATTGGGATCTTGTCCATGTTGTTCATTGCTGAGCACTGGGGCTTGGCCCAAGGAGTCACACAGTTACTTTTTGAGAGCATCAATCCAACAGTTAATTAACTAATTACTTAATGTATATGCATTTTCGAGAGAGAATTCAGTGTCAGCAGGTACTCTGCCTGGGGGTGAAGGAGAAGTTAGGGGGACAAGGGAGAAGGTGGAGGAAGTCTGGCAGAAGCAGAATTAAACATTTTTCAGAAACAGTTGAAAACACCTAAAGAAGTCAATGACGTGCTGCTATCAAGTGGAAGGCTTTGTTTGGTCATGGGGAAATGCATCGTAATCAAGAGGTAAGGAAGAGCGTCTCTAAAAGTTTGACTCAAAGATTTAAGTGCCTTGGCACTTAACCCTGGGGAAGCCTGGGAGGTTTTGCCTGTCTGCTGCTCATGAACAGATTTGATAGCGTGAGATTCGTACTTGATGTTCCAGACCTTTCTTGCAGTGATCTTTCTGGTGTCTAGCTCATCTCTCCGAGTTAGATTTACATCTTAAGGAAATTTTGCTCTTTATTATCAAATATAAGTTAAATGTATAAAACTTAGAAAATGGGGATAGAGGAAGAGAATGCATGATCACACCACCTGGAGAACTGTGATCTGTCCCTTTGCTGGACCCTCAGCACTTAGAATAGTGCCAGAACAGGCTCATTACATGATCGTTGAATCAATCAAAACATATACAAGATAGTAAATATATTTCTTCACATTCACTACTATCCTTTAAATTATGAGGATTATTCTTACTTCATTTTATTCTTACAGGTCTTCAGAAAGAAAAATAGGTATTTTTAAAATTTTTGTTAAACTTTCTTTAATTTCTTTGGACTGGACTCCTGGCTTGAATTTTTAAGGATTTCTAGGCACACTTTAAATGTTTTGACTATGCTATTCCTAAATACAAAACTGAATGCAGACTCTAAAAGGGCCTGACCAAGCAGAATAGAGAAGAGGGCAACCTTCCAGACCTTAAGTTTTAGAACCCACTTAGCAATCAGAGCATCTTTCAGAATTTTAAATAGCAGGACTGGGTGGTTCACTTCCGGTCAGCTTGTGTTTCAGTGTGACACCGGACTTTCCCCCGTCTCCCTGGAGAAAGAGATTGGTTGCTCTACTTGGTGCAATCTCTTTTATCCTATCTTATTTTCTTCTGCCTTTTTTTTTTTTTAAATTTTTCTCTTTCAGTGCACATCTATTTTTTTCCTCACTGAGGAGTTTATACTTATCAAAACAAATTTCATGTTACTTTTTGCCGTACCATTTCTAATTTAGTAACCAACAATTAAAGAAAAGTATCTTGGTTTTATATCTTCCAAAATTGAAAATGTTCCAGTTCTAATTCAATTGAGAACTTGCCTGTAAATCACCTGAGACAAATTGTTATGCTTTCAACTGAGTCATGTGGCCTGTGCTCTCTGCACACTTGGATGAACATTGGATAGGAAGAGAGGAAGCAAATATCACTACTTAAAAATTAAAACTAAATAAATTACACAAAATAATTATATATCACATATTTTACTGGACTTGAAATTGAATGACTTTGTACTGTGTCAATTTAGCGAAGCCAGAAATAATTTTCCCAGAATGCCCTTCTCTGTTTGATTCTGAGTTCAGCTTTACTACAGGAGAAATTCACTTAAGCTCTAAAATGCATAAGTGAGTAGCAGCCATATTTATACCCTGAAGGTCAGTGCAGGGCCAAGCACGGTTACACTTCATGCACATTGTTGCTGATCTACTAACTCACCTCCTTGATGAAGGGCAGCAGCCAGGTGTGCGGTTTCCCCAGCTCCTGCCAGATTGCTCCTTTGACATCTGCAAATCACAAGTGAGGAATATGGAGAGGTGCCAGCATATTCTGCAAGCCACCCATCTGAAAGGTTGGCAACCAAGAAAGGCAGACCCAGGTCCCAATTTGTCCTCATGGGTTCTGGTTTGTCATCACAAATTCCGGTTTTCCTTAAGAACTCCAGTTAGTCCCCTGTGTCTGCTTTGCTCTCGCTTCCCCTACTTCACATCCGTCTTCTCTTAACAACAAACATTTCTTGTCTCACAGTTTCTGTGAGTCAAGAACTTGGGAGTTGTTTATCTGGTTCCTCTGGCTCATGTCCTCTCACAAGGCTGCGGTCAGGTGTTGGCCAGGGCTCCAGTCTCACCCAGGGGCCCGAACATTGGAGGATCTGCTTCCAAGCTCCCTCCTGTGGTTGTTGGCAGGATTCAGCTCATCCCGGGTGGGACTGAGGGCCTCATTTCCGCACTGGCTGTTGGCCCGAGGCTCCCTTAATTATTTGCAACATGGGCTTCTCCATAGAAGAGTCACATCATGGCAGCTGGCTTCTATCAGAGCAAGCAAATAAGAGAGCCAGACAGACAGCTGATGCACTTTGTAACCTAATCTCAGAAGTGACGTCCCATCACTTTTATTAGATTTTATTTGCTAGAAAGAAGTCATGAGGTTCAGTCACTATTCAAGGGAAGAGGATTATAAAAGGGCATGAATGCCACAAGCAGGGATCATTAGAAGCCATCTCTGAAACTACACTGTTTACCACACTGTTTTAAACAGTCAAAAAGCCTTGTGAGTATCTTAGGCATTATGCTATGCACACCCTCTCTTTTAAAAAATAGGACTTCTAGGAATCGTTTTTCCCACAGCATCTTTACAGAAAGATTTGTGAGTATAACTTTTGTCTGATGGAGTGGATCATGAATTCATACACAAAGATTTTAAAGAAAATGTATCAGCTTGGAATACAGACATAGACAAATTGAAAGGAGTTGTCTCCACTACCAAATGTTTACAGGGAGAAAACAGACTAAGATGTCTATTCAGTTGCAAATACTAGCCACATCTTATAGAAAAGGAATGATGACTCAGAAGGCAGATTCAAAATTCTAGAAGGTGAAGTCAAGAATTATGGAGAATAACTCACAGGGAATAGGACTGAGCCATAAGAAAAAAAAATAGTAACACGTGTCAGATCAAATTTAGAATTATATGGACTAGGACTGCTTTGTGTCTCTTATCTTTCCCTGTACTGAATGCAAGAATTTGTTTATCTTTTGATCATCTCCCCATTCAATGGTTGTGTGTAGTACACATAAATGGGGCTGAGCAATGCAAAAACATCACAGGTAAATTGTGAATGAAATCACATTTGAGGTCAATATTTAGCTTTGAGAGCAGTAAACAGTCAGTATGTTTATAATTATTTTAGAATGTTATGCAACTTAATTAATGGATGTAAACATCCCTATTACAACGTTTGGCAATAAAGAGTAAGGATTTATTATTATGCCAAAGAAATATACTCATATATGTATATTGATTTCCAAATAATTATTTTCAGAGAACTACAAGTAATATATGAGGGCTGTCTGAAAAAATCCAGCCATAAATGCTTCTATTTTCCACAATACAAGGCTCGATACTTTCTGGACAGCCCTCAAAGCTTTCCATGTGTATCTCCAAGTTATAGATGAATAAAAATGTGGTTTGTTGTTCAAGGTGACACAAATCTGAAAAAAGCTAGAATTTAAATCCAGATCTTTTTTATGCCAAATATGTTAATTTTTTTTTTTTTTACCATTATAGTCTTCTCCCTACGGCCATTTGAAATTTAGAGAAAAGATTAAGAAACTACAATTATGAAAAGTTGGCCCCACAAAGAAGAGGCTCAAGAATGAAAAATTAAGTTTGCACCTAAAAAAGAGAGATTAAGAATGATTTAATGATTACAAATATGATGAGTTTTATGTAGAGGAATAATTTTCTGTATGTCCTATGGGGGGAATAAAGAAATATATATCTTTAATTCATACAAAATCTAAAATTTAAAACCTTAGGTGAGCTCTTAATAAAGCACTTCATTTTGGTAAAGGCTAACTTCATCTTATGCATTAGAGTTTGATCAACCATCTTTACTTCATGATTTAAAGGAAAAGCTACAGTAAATACTGAATTTTCTTTTTGGTACAATTGTGCATACAGATAGAAATGATACATAAGGTTCAGGGCTAAACGGTTACTAAGACCCCTTTAATTTTAACAGAGATAAGTAACTAATTCCCATCTATGTAGCATTGATTATTTCACAGATATCAACAAAGAACTCTGTAGATATCGTATTCAATATACAAAACAGGCCTCTAAAGCAAGTATCACTTTACTGGGCCTTTTTGACAGGTGAGAAGAATGCTAGCACACAAAATGAAATCATTTTCCCGTCACCCAGTAATGGTTCAGTCTCTCACTTCATCGTTCTAGAGCACTCTAAAGAAACACACACATATCGATGTGACCAGTCACAGGCAAAATACTTGTAATAATCTAAGTCAGTTTTTATTTGTATATATGTAAGTATTTCTTGAATTACAACTGTTAATCTCCTTGGAGAATATCATTGTGATTATACTGTACAGTTCTATTATCCACCCAATACATAAATTTCCTACAGTTAGGTGGGTAATTTAAAAATATATACATGGAAAAAAACATACAGCTTACAAATCAAATGCAAATAAAAATCTTTTAAAAACCTTAGAAATTCATGAAGCAGGTTATGTTGATCCTATTAAAAACGCTTCTTTTATGTACAATACCTAATCTTTAAAAATACTACTTGAGGAAACAAAAATTCTTTGGTTCAGCAAAAAGATTCTAAATGTGGAAATTCATTTTGTTAAGGATGCACCTCTTGAGTTGGGCCTCTCTCAATCTGGTTTAGCGCTTCAGGAAGCATGCAGCTGACTTTCTCCGAATGCAGAAAATATGGGTGGGGGGTGGACAGAGGCTGCTCTTTCCACAGAACATTAGCATATGAAAATATAACCAGAAGCTTGGTATTGTTACACTTTGCCAGATCAAAAAGATAACAGAGAAAATCTGTTTCCCATCCATTCTGGAAGGAGGGTGAGGGAGCGCTTGTGGTTAATACATGAAAACATTTCCTAGTTAAGTTCTTAGGAACTGGCCTCCAATGCTATTGGAACTATTCTCTTCATAGTTTGGAAGACAGCGAGGAGGAGACGGGAGGAAGGCACATGCTAGACGAGGCTGTATCACTTCTCCAGCAGCTGTCTGCCTTAATAATCTAAAATAATAAACACATCCGTGACTCAGATGTCTTTTTAAAAAGTTACACATATTAACACAACAGTCATTACAGTGCATCAACATGTACCAATGGGATCTTCATTAAAAATTAACTGTGGTTATACTATACTCTTGGTTTATTAATCACAACAATCACAAAATTGGCCAAAATACCTCAGGGTTTCAAAGAGTCACTCAGCAACCTTACCTATCAGACTGTATTCTCCTCCGCATTGAATGGGAAGGAGACACCTTCACAATTTTGTTCCTGCATGTTTTCTATTTTCATTGTGGAAACATTGAGTATACAATGTAAAACCTTTCCAAAAGCCCTGTTACCTAACATACATTATAACCACCTTTAACAAGTCTTTGGAAAGTCTCTGGGTTGGCACAGCTAGACACAGGAGAATGAGATTTTTTTGTTTTCGCTATGTTTATTTTTTCTAAGTTTCCCAATAGAATATTACCTGGTTAGATTAATTAAGTCCTTAATTTTAGGGAGCAGTACCACTAAGTACTCAAACTTGCCTTTCCCCAGACTAATATCAGAAGCACATTAATATACTTTCTAGGTTGAACGCAAGTAAAAGTCAAGGGCCTCTACTGACTACCAAGATTTCTGCAGATCATTACTGTAAGATGCCATAATGCTTACATGAAGTTGTTAAGAGCAGGGGAAAGCTTCCAAAATTCACCCTGGTTCTTGCTATTATTTACATGACTTAGTTGTTCAAGGACAAGATGCTTTATAGACCTTATTAGGACTCAAAGGAGATGAGTATGATTAGAATGGAGCAATAGGCTGCAGAGAAAACTATGCCCCCTTCAACAAAAGACAGTTCTGACCTTGGAGAGGAGAACAGAATAGCCTTCAACATTTGGGAAAAGCAAAGAATAGAATACATGAATAATTCACAGCATCTAAATAAGACATTATAATTCAGAACCACCTCCTACCCACTATCATCCACCCCAGTGCCTGGGCAGAAGTTTCTTTTCCCTAACGGTCTTCCAAAAGATAACACAATACTCCTAAGAGAGAAAGAATCAATGTTGGATTATTGGTGCGCATAGTCCTCCTTTGTAGTAGACAGGCAGTAATCATCGTTTTTGTTTTTTCCTCCTGTCAGAAGTCTTTATCCCAGCCTGACAGCTCATCTGGAGGCACCCCCTTTTCAGGAGGATATTTGTCAAAGTAGCTGTGATCTGTGGGTCCATTGAGCTAACAAAGAAAGGATTAAAGCAAAGGTAAGGATGATGTTGACCAAGCACGATATTACGTACCTGTAATAATTCCGATATCTGAACACAGATTTTATACAAACACTGGTAAGTTACACATAAGGAAAAGATGACCAATGATCACTTGTTAGGGATACTCCCAGCCTCGTGAGATCTCTCCTTTAGACCAAATGATTGGGTCACTAGTGGGCTTACATTCAATAGAAGTGACCTGGCCTCAGAGTTATTTCCAAAAGTCAAATTGACAGAAATTATGTCGATTTTTTTTAAATTAAAAAGAAATGAAGCAAATGCTTCAAAAAAAAATTCTAGAGATCTTCTTCAACTTGACAAAAGTTTCTCACCAACCTCAAATTTTTATATGAGTAACTGACTCACACAAAGTTTACAGAATGCCAAAGGGACAATTAAAAACAGTACTGAGAGAGTGAAACGATACTAGAATTAAACTGTTTTGCAATCAGATGGTTTTCAGTTCTTTGCTTTCTGACAAATTTAAGAAGTACTTAATTGAATTATGAGCCGATAGATCATGAAAAATACTGTGTATGAACTACCATAAATAGTATTTTTTGGGAGGATGAGGCATTTAAGATGACATTGCTATTATGAATTCAGAGAGAAAAAGGACACATGCAATATTTCTGTCTTATTTTTTAATGGTTGATTTGGCATCAAGTCTCAATGGTATTTAGAGTACATTGGATATATTTAAAGGAGTAAAGTAACAGTAGTGTTTAGTTTTAAAATGTCAAAATTTGCAACGTGTTATATAAATTATATTCTTCACAATGACTCCCATGTACAATGAAAAAATTCAGATGTCAGCCTAAAAATGTACAAGGGGAGACATAGATCTCCAAAAATTTCTCTAAAGAGAACACAGCATAAAGTTTGTAGGGTGTTGACCTAGATCAATCCTGAGTGACTCTTCCCTCCCAAAGCTGGCAGATGTTCTGCTTCCTCTAGAGCTCTGCTGTCCAGCTGGCTGCTGTGGTGACTGAACACTTGAAATGCAACTAGTCCAAATTGACATGCTGCACTTGGAGTTGTGAAAACTTAGTATGGAAAAATAACTATAACATCTCATTAATATTTCATGTTGATTACATATTCAAGTGATAATATTTGTATATTAATTAAAATTAATTTCACCTATTTCTTTTTACCTTTTTAAATGTGGCTACTAGAAAATTTGAAATTACTTATACGGTTCATATTATATTTCTACAGCCATCTGTTAGCCTAAGTAACACTGATACTTGGGGACTTAGATTTATATGTAATTGATTCCTGAGAACTGAGCGAATGCTCATCAAATAGGTAATGACATTTAGTCCCTATAATCACAACTGTTATGACATTTTAACTTAAATTTTTAAAAATCATTTTAAAAATCTAAATTTGTTACACACACACACACACACACACACACACACACACACACACAAAATCTGTTTACAAAAACAAATACCTACAAAGCATCATGGCAGTAATATAGTAAGTACCATACCTCTCTACGTAAAGGTGATGGAAGGTTCCGTGCTTTCAGTCCCTCCCAATTAAAACCATTTAACCATCTGAGAAATGAGAAAAGCACAGAGAAATATTACTTGCCTGGTAACGATCAGCCTGTCAAGTTATCTGTCAATCCATTTTTGGTGCCTGTGTGCTGTCTGCAACAGGTTTCAGGAAAATATGCAACCATGCTAGTCATATAGTCTCACATGAAACCCATGCTCACTGACCTAAGGGGGCACTTACTGCTGCCCAGTAAGCAGTTTAGATTTCCCTGGTGCTCTACACATTCTCATACTCCCTTAGATTCATAATTCATACTTTGTCTTCTCTCCTCAAACCTCCAGAACCTTCTCCCAGCTTCACTCCCAAGTGATGACCTGGTTTCCTTTTATCACTGAGAAAACTGAAGCAAAAAGAATAACTTCCACAGTCTTCCACAAGCATACCTGCCTTCCTACCCACAACTGTGTGTCCCCTTCTCTCCTCGACCATGAATGGACTGCCTCTACTTCTAGCTTAGGTCAACTCTTCTACTGTGTATTTGATCCCATAGCCAGCGGTTCTCAACCTGTGGGTCGCCACCCCTTTGGGGGTCGAATGACCCTTTCACAGGGGTCGTCTAAGACCATCAGAAAACACATATCAGATAGGAGAAGACAAGATGGCGACTGGAGAGGAGGTTCCTAAAGCCTCTCCCAGAAAACACAATTGAACGGCCGACCAGGAGCCAAGAAAGCGGACCCTGAGTGACAAACCGGCTGCTGAGAAATCCACAAATCGCAAGTAAACCTGAAGGCTGGCGAGAAAGGGGCGAGTCGGGGAGAGGGAAGGGAGCAGAGACGGA
>PVJL010008278.1:0-68339 GCA_004026885.1 Lyroderma lyra
GGTCTGCGTGTTTAGAGGGAGGTAGGGGGTTCTGGAGGATGATTCAAATAGCCTGTTCCAGGATTATTATTTAAGAAAGTGGGATCAGGACACTTAACTTGAGTGTGAGAGGACTACTTAATACGTGGGCAATCTGTCTGCAATCTAGAGGCACGGCAATGAAATGAAGCTAGAATGACAACTCAAGGGGCAGGACTTTGGTAGTTTACGTGGAATTTGAGCCTGACTCCTTCTTTCAATTCCCAGTTGGTAGCGAGCTGGATTCTGCAGACATAGAGGTCACTGACAGTCGTCTGCCTAATCCCACTTTCTTGGAACACCGGCACCAGGTAGTACCTCGCCCTCCTAATGAAGGCCACGTGCCTCAAGCCTGGCAATGTATGTACACACTTGTCCTTACTACAGCATCATCCGTCAGAGAACTTGGGTACATGTACTGTGCCACCAAAAGTAACGCAGGTTAAGGCACATTGTGCTTCAAAGCTGCCCCAGGCCTCTGGTCAGTTCTGTGTGGAGCTGGTTCGGGATTCCACAGGCTTTGGACTCACATTAAGTGGAGGCCGAGATGCAGCCGGCGACGCTCCTCTGACAATACGCCGGTTGCTGAAGGACGGGCCGGCACAGCGCTGTGGTCGCTTGCAGGTGAGCCACAAGGCATCCTCCATTCCAGAGCGTTAGCCTTCTATTCATCCTTTGTAGGTGCTCTCCACCAGCCTTTCCTACAAGAATCCGCTCCTTGCACTCTTGCAGACCGGCGACCTTGTGCTCCACATCAACAGAGAGTCAACTCAGGGCCTCACCCATGCCCAGGTTGTGGAGCGGATTCGAACAGGCGGTCCCCGGCTGCACCTTGTGCTAAGCAGGCCCCTTGAGACCCACCCAGGCAAGTCTACGAGGGCGGGAGGACCCTAGAAAGGAGGTGATGGGTTTCCTAGGGGAGAGGGGTCTGGGATCTGTGAGGGGAAGGAAAGGGTCCCAGACTGGAGAGGTTGGGTTGTCTCAGTGGGGAGGGTCGAGGTTCAGTGTCTGTGAGGATGTCATGGCATTCTCAAAAGCGGGGTGGGGTGGGGAGGGCAGGGTCCCAGGATGGCTGTAAAGGTGGATTTCAGAAAGGAGGCTTTCTATGTACTAGGAGGCGAGAGGAAGGAAGGGGTCTGGGGTAAAAGCAGGTATTCAGAAGGAAGGGTCATGGTCCTTGGAGAGGAAGACGGAGTGGGTCTCAGTCGGAAGGGGATAGGATTGGGATGCAGATTGTAGGGTGTCCAGTTCCTAAAGACAAGGGGTCCATAAGGAAAATGTTTGGGAGCAGAGGGAGATAGGTTGAGCAAGATGAGAGTTTAGGGATCTAGATGGGAGGGGTTTGGTATTTCAAGGGTCAAGGTTTGATTTCCTTTGGAGATTGTGGGAATGATTTCTGATGGGCCGTGTCCTGGATCCAGGAGGGGCAGCGTCTCCGAAAAGGAAGTGTCGGGGGTCGTATTGGGTACTGTCGGTTCCTGAAGGGCATGTCCAGGCCTAGATGGGAGATTTCTCTAAGGGGTGGTGTCTCTGTCTTTCTCAGCCCTTGGAGTCGCCTGGCCACCCGCCACCAAGGGGCCTAGCTCTTCATTCCCCACCCTATCGCCCAATCTAACTTGCAGTCCTACCATCCCCAGATCGCAGCCCAGATTCTGGGGGACCAGAGGTGATGAGGTCTTGTAGCGCCAGCGCTTCCCCACATCAGCACCCTCAATTCCATACGACGCCTCAAACCGGGGTCAGCTCAGCACCTGGCTCAGAGTGGGCAGCGGATGGCCCCGTGGTTCCTCCTTCTGAGATCTGCACGGAGGTCCCGGACCACCAAATCCTGGGTTCCCCAGGACCCTGGCTGGTGCCGAGCGAAGAACGTCTTTCACAGGCTCTAGGGGTCCCAGGGGCTGTACAGCTCGCCTTGGAGATGGCAGCCGGAAGGCGGAGGCACTGAGCACGGTCTGACTCACCTGGATCTGGCATGCTCTGCCAGCCATGCACTAGCATCGCAGACAAAACGGCCACTTAGCCTTGTCCCCCCTCCTGCTGCGCAGTCGACCAGCCCATGCTCCCCTCGTGGCGTCAGTGGTATGGCCCTCCCCACCCGCCAGCTTGCGCTTCTTGTTTCGGGCGGGGGAGGTAATAAAATGGTTTGATGTCTTGACTTGCCAGGTGCTCGAATCCGGGTGGGGCTCCCGAGTAGGTGGGTTGATCCGGTTTGGAGGAGGGCCTCTTCTGGCAACCCCTGACAAGTACTGTTTCTTTGCTTCTGCTGGTCCTCAGCCCGCTATGCTTTCTCCCCATTCCGTTTCTTTTTGCCAATTCCTGCTTAACCCATTCATTCATTTCACTTTTTTTGGAGGTGTGCAAGGCTCACAGATAATTACTTTGCTTGGCATGGGGAATGCAGAGGTGGGTCTGTTGTAGCGCGAGTGCACCAGTGTATCCACAGTCCTGGCCTGGAATCATTCAGACCCTCGGAGGCCAGCTGGATAGCAAGGCTGGAAGTCGGGCAGCTTCCTTTGTGGGGAGCCTTCGGTCTCTTCTGGCCTGGTTGGTCAACTTTCGCTGCTCTGTGGACTGACACCCTAAAGGCATGGGCTGGGGCCCTGGAGTCCCCTTTGGGGCGGAGCCTGGAAGGTGTGAGTCAGCGGTCTGGGCTAAAAAGGCTGTTAGAATAGAACCTTCAGGCCGCGCCCCCCCCCACCCCCTTCCATAGATGGCGATGAACTGTGGCGGGCTTGTGTGCACACGCCACACACTGGGCGTTCCCAGTCCTGGAAGAGGCCAGAGCTTTCTATATCCTGGGAACAGAGACCTGAAACCGGGGCCTTACATGGCCAGTGGGACTCCAAGCAGGGGACCCCCAAAGCCAATGCTAGCTGAGGCCAAAAATGTCCATTCTCCTCCGTTGTCACCACATCCTGAACACATGGCCCCATCCCCCCAACGACGGAAGCTGTGGTCAGGCAGGAGTGGGCAATTCTCACCCCTCTGGGGAGAGGCCAGAAGTGGGGAGAGAAATTAAAGAACCCAAGTGTGAATGTCCAGGGTGGCACTGGGGAGAAGAGAAGGACTGCAAAGCCAGACTAAGTTTGGGTATAAAGAGGTGAAGAGGTGAACCCTTGAGTGGTTGGTGCTGTAGACATTGTGGGGGAGTGTGCTGCCCCTGACTCAGAGCCTGGTGGAGGTGTGGCTCTACAGAAGTCAGGAAAGGGCTCCAGAGCCCCAGTCCTATAAACAAAGTCACACTGAGGAGACTAAGAATAGTAACCCTGGCCACCATTTACTTAGCCTTATCCCTGCTACTGGCTTCCTTGCACTGTCTATTTTCATCTGTTTACACATCTACTCAACAATCCTGTTATGTCCATTTCATGGAGGAGGGAAGTGAGGCCCAAAGAGTATATATAACTTGATTGGAAGGGGGTCCTCGAGGCAAGATTTAATTAAGGCCTGATTCCGAAGCCTTAATCTCATCTGCATTTGACACCAACTGTTTACCTTACACTGTGACAGGCACTGGGAATATGCTGGGGAGAACAAAACATGATTTCTATCCTTGTGTAGCTGCTGTACTTGGGTGGGGGTTGTAGACAGATGTCAAAGAAAATGAATAATTTTAGAGACATGTGACAGTTATGAAGACAGCAAAAGGAGGTTATGTTGGGGAAGTAATGATGAGCTGCTGGTCTCTGAAGACAACATTTGAGCTGGGACCTGAATGACCAGAAGGCAGATGTATAAAGAACTGGGGAAGGGCATTGACAGCAGTGGGAACAGAAAGTGCAAACGCCCTGAGGCAGAGCAGAGTCTGTTGTGTTCTAGAAACTCAGATGCAGACTTGGAAAAGCACACACTTAGCACTGGGAAAAATATGTTTCACCCTTCCATTATCCAATCACTTTCACTGGCCTGAAAGAGGGGAGCCTTTTTCTTGGTTTTGAGGGTCCCCAGGCTGGGATGTGGAAAGCAGGCAAGCCCTTGGATTGAACCATGCTGGCCTTCCAGTCATTACTCTCCCCTCCTCAAATGAGATGACAATAAAACCAATGTCCATTCTAAAAACAATGTCCCTCAGCACATCTCGAGGGAAAGCCAGATTTCAGTGACCAGGTGCCTGTCTTATGCAGAAATCCAGGCTGAGTCAGAAATTACTTGCTCAGGGTAACACACTCTCCAAATATCATCAGCCTTGTTGCCCAGCCTGGCATCCAAGGAGCCTTCCCCTCATCTTGCTAAGCTCCCAGCAATAAAACCCATGTTCCTTTTTCATTCTTCATCTAGGGCTAGGCTAACAGCCCTTCTGCTTAGAACCAGAAAGTGGAGGCTTAGCACTTCCCTAGGATTGCAGAATAGAGAAGCAGGCAGACCCTGGGCTCTGACACTATTAATAATGTCAACTCCCATTTACTGAGCAGCTTGATGCTCACTAGGCCCTGTTCTTTCTCAGCCTGTGCGCCGCCATGGTCTCCTTCCCATTACTGCTAAGAGGTTTATTCCATGGTTCACAATTCCAAAGTCCCAGAAGTTCTGGAAACCTCCAATTTCCCCCCACAATTTGGCACCATTTGGTTACAAAACCTGACCCAATATAATAAGGCACAATTTTCAGTCTGGGTTTGTCCCACTTACTGTGAATGTCCACACATTTGCTTGAGGAAATGTAAACGTGTTGCTTTTTTGTTTAAACAGGGCAGCCTCAGACCCCACTGAGAGTGTTAAGTTATATACCGTATATGCATCGGGAAAACTTTCTAAAATTCGAAATATTCAGAATTCTGAGTTTCACCAGGGCCTCCATTTTTACAGCTAAGGAAACGGAGTCATTTTCCTCCCAAAGGCAGCTCCCCATCGCCGTTTTGAGTTGAGGGAGCCCCGAGGGCATTTGTATTCTAAAAGAGCAAAGTATCTTGCCATTACGGCTCAAAGTACCCCGAAATGCCAAGCTTCAAAGGCTGGCGTCCCTAGAGATGGGGCGCCCCGGTGGCGGTGCGCCGGGTGGGGAGTATTCATGGGGGCGGAGCGAGGGGGCTTCCGGGGCGGCAGCCACCTGGCCCAGCCCCCTCCAGCCCCGCCCGCTTCTGGTCGGCGTGGTGATTCACTCCCTCCTTCTGCCGGGGGGCCCCCTTCCCGGTCAGACGGCAGGCAAGACGGCTGGGTGTGCAGTGTCCTCGAACTCGCAAGTAAGCGAGCAGATCTTCCGTGCCCCTAGTGATACCAGCCCACCCCATGGCGGATTCTGAGCGACTCTCGGCCCCCGGCTGTTGGGCCGCCTGCACCAACTTCTCGCGCACCCGCAAGGGAATCCTTCTGTTTGCTGAGATTGTGAGCATTCTGGGATAGGCGGGTGGGCAAAGGCGAAGTGGGATGGCTGGATCACTCAGAGCCGGGAGGTCTCCGGTGAAGCAGTCGAATGGTGGGTGGCGCTAGACAGTGGTGCGTGTGTGCGCGGGTTAGTGTCGGAGACCCGAAACCAGGAGCGCAAGGCGAGTCACTGGGGTTTGGAAAAGGTGGTCGGAAGCTGCTGGACTACGGGGTGAGGCCAGGGGTCCATGCCACATATGGGGGTGCCGTGGAGGGAGACCACGTGGACTGATTGGTGGACCCACTGAAGAGGTCCCACGGGGCTGGAAGGTGGGGGGCCTCCCGTGGCAGGGCGTGGCGCGGCCTGGGCACTGTCGGGCGGGCTGGCTGCTCGCCCAGGGGCGGGGCCTGTTAGGGTGGAGCCTAGTGCACTAGTCCCGCGGTGTAGGGCGCCCCGCAGTTCTCCAGTTCAACCTTGTCCTGCTGTGGTGGGGCAGGAGGTCCTTAGCTATTCGCTTGCTCCGGAGTCTTAGTTTCCCGTCCTGCTCAAAGCGTATGCAGCCTCTGAGTCGCTTGTAAAAGGGGTGTGGCGCCTTTAAACGGAGTCCTGCCCTCCAGTGTCACTCTCACCATTTCCCAAAGGCGTTGCCGGAGGAACTGCACGTCCCGCCCCGTCAAGGCCCCAAGCTGGCTCCAGCAATGCTAACAAAAAACCTGGCAAGGCCACTCCCCCCAGGAGAAAGGGTGAAACAGACGCCCATCTCTACCCCTTACTAGCTGTGTGCCTTGTGCAAGTCACTTAACGTCTCTCTCCCACTTTAATCTATAAAATTACCAGTAACAGTATCCATTTCATTAGGTTGTTGGGATGATTAAGTGAGTTAATACTTGTCCAGCTCTTAGGACAATATTTGGAACACAGTGAACACACAATAAGTATTTAGCTATGATTATTTGTCATCTTCCAGCCCTGGTAGGCATCTGAGTTTGAGACCCCTGATTTCAACCCATCCCCTCAGTCCCGGGAGTTGATGGAGGCCCCCTTCCTCATGTCATCCTTCCAGATATTGTGCCTGGTGATTCTGATCTGCTTCAGCGCCTCTACATCAGCATACTCCTCTCTGTCGGTGGTTGAGATGATACTTGCTGCTATCTTCTTTGTCATCTACATGTGCGACCTACACACCAAGATACAGATTATCAACTGGCCTTGGAGTGTGAGAAAGGGGCAAGAAATGGCAATGCTAGGGAAGGGCTCAGGTAGTTGGGATTGTCCCAGAACTCTGGATGCTGACTTCCCTCTTCTCCCTACCCCTTAACAGGATTTCTTCCGAACCCTCATAGCGGCCATCCTCTATCTGATCACCTCCATTGTTGTCCTTGTTGAAAGAGGAAATCACTCCAAAATCATCGCAGGGGTAAAGACCATGGAGACCCTTCCAAAGCATACAGAGAAGGGGGGATTTGAGGATCCAGGGGCCATTTCTGGCAGAAAGTGTGGGACCCACAGCAGGCCACACTTCTCCTCAGGGCCTGTAGGAAAGTCTGGCCCTGGTCCTGGTTTTCATTCCAAAATCATTTGCTGTAAAAGGTCATCCCTTGTCCAATACAAGATCTTTGTTAACACACTAGACTGCTGTCTGCTAGAATTTTGTCTCAAGTGTACACTCGAATGGGGCCACTTATATGTGTGGCCATCCTTTATTGAGTGGTACTAGGAATGAAGGTGGGGCTAGTGTCCAATTTCCTGGCATTCCCTGGGGCACTCTGGCTTTCCAACCTGGGGTTTTAGCCACCGTCCCTGCATGGGGCAGTCACTGGAGGTGGTAGATCCAAGGAGGTATGAGGCTGAGTGGGTTGACCAGCCTAATCCTCCCCCACCTCCACTCTCATTCCCAGGTGCTGGGCCTAATCGCTACATGCCTTTTTGGCTTTGATGCCTATATCACCTTCCCCTTGAAGCAGCAAAGACATACAGCAGCCCCTACTGGTAAGTGTGAGTGTGTGTGTGTGTGTGTGTGTGTGTGTGTATAGGTGGTTGTTGCTGAGGGGAATGAGGAGAGAAGGAAAGGGATCTCCCAAGGGCATGAATATCAGCTTTAGTGCCAATAAGTACTATAAGCTTCAGTATTCTTGGCTATAAAATCGGCATATGAATCCAATCAATGCTTTCTTTTCCTCACTTGCAGACCCTGCAGATGGCCCGGTGTAGGTGAACTCCGTTCATTTCTCTCTGCAACCTGCAAATAATGCCTCCATTGAAATGACTCCTCCCTGCCCCTACACTTCTAGCCAACACCCAACCCCCTATTGAGGTAAAAGCACCTTTATGGGGAAGAATTTATCTTCCAGTCTGCCAATCAATCCTCCTGGGTGTGGCCGCCTTTATGGGTGTGCATGGGTCCCCTTTCTGCAGTGTCCAAAAGGAGACACCAGTTCTGCCTGGACTATGCCCAACCTAAGCCACAAAATAAGGGAGACCGGTGCCTCAGAATTCAGACTCCAGGTCCCAGGTTGTGACCTACTCCAAATAACCTCAGTGTGGGGAAGGGGGTAGTTCTGTGGAGAGATAAATATAAATACATAATAAACAGATTGTTGGAATATGTGATAATGAATAAATTAATCCTTTGATCAAATGTGAATAAATCTCAAGCATCAGGAGGGGAAAACTGGGAAGGGAAGGCAACTGGAGCAAGGAGGCCACCAGGCCTGTTGTACACCATATGTTAAATTACTTCAGTAGTCCAAACAGACAAAGGAAGGAAGAAGGAAGGGGATTTATGACTTAAGTTGGGGGCGGGTAGATCACCAGATACACTGATTTGAGAATGGAGTCCCCCAGGACTGCCTTCACCTTCAAGCCACGATGCAGTTCTTGTCTCTGGACTGGCGAGGCATCCATGGGTGTAAGTTACCCGAGGATCGTAGAGATGGGGATTTGGGAATCTCCTTTGCAGTGTCCTGAGTAGGCACGGACCTGCATAGGTACGGGGGCAGTGGGATGCGTTGCCCCAAGAAGAAGCCATCATCCTCTGAGGACTCGGAACTAGAGCTGGAGGGTGAGCTGGAGCAAGATTCTGAGTCTGACCCTGATCCCAAGTCACGCTGATGGTGGCGGCGTCTGCGGCGGTGGCGGTGATGGTGGTAGTTATGACATGTAGTGGCCCTGGGAGGGGGACTGCGAGGCCTGCGGCGGCGCTGGGCTGGGGGCGCACTGAGGGTCCTCCGAGGGCCTCCCTCAGATACCAGAGGGTCCCGGAAACTGACGCGCGGGACGCTCTGGCGACCGAAGGCACCATCTTCCGGGTTGGGCTGGCCGGAGGTCCCTGGGGGTGGTTCAGGGGCGTTGCGGAGCCCCAGTTCAGGCATGGAGTGGCGGTGAGGGGCCCCTCTCAGAAAGCGGGTGGGCTCCTTGGGGCTTGCAGCTGGAGAGATGGAAACAGTCTGTATCTGCCCCCAGCCCAGAGGAGGCCTGTGTGAGGGCCTTCTCCTTTCCCTTTTAACCACATCAGGACTGGGAAAGTGGGGACGGGGTCAAGAGAGCGTCAGTGAAGTGGGGAGCCCGGGAAATATGAGGCCGGGGACTGGCTCTGAGTGGAGTGGGGAGAGGGAGGTTGGAACCCAGGAGAGCAGGACTGGATTGATATATGGGGGAGTGGCTCTGATGGAAGGGGCATGGCATAGGCTGGAGCAAATTAGGCTTGCCATAGGGTATGGGGTCAAGGGTTTGGAGGAAACCAGGAACTTGGGCTTAAGCAGGTACATGCTAAGGTTGGGGAGGGCCCTGTGCAGTAGGGGGGGCAGAACCAGGGGGTGTAATTTGGGTGGAGACTGGGTTTAGAATGGTTGGGGGCGGGGCCAGGGATTCAGCAGGTAAATTGCCTGGGCAAGTCACTGGGAGGGGCCAGGGTTGAGGGCGGGGTTGTGGGGTGTGGCGGGGGCGTGGAACGAGGAGTGTCTGGGCATCACTGGAAGGTTAACTCACCAGGTGCTGGCTCAGTGCCGGCGCCTTTGGTAGCAGTTTCGGATGCCCCCTCCACAGCAGAGAAAGAAGCTGTGGAGGCTACGAGCGGTGCGGAGACTGTGCCCGCACTCCAGCTGCGGCGGCCGGGCCCGGGAGCGGTGTGCTCAGACCCCAGGCTGCAGGCTCGTGAGCAGAAGATTAGGCCACGACGTGGCAGGAAAGGACGGCCCAGCAGAGCTCTCCCGCAACGACTACAGCAGAAGCAGCGGTCTGAGGCATGCCAATGCTGTCCCTCATAAGCCATCTGACCCTGGTCCAGGCCTATGTGGACGACATAAGGGGGAAAACTAAGGCAAAGCCCCCAGGCATGTATGGCCCCATCCCCTCTGAATGGGTCCCTTCTCTGGAAGTAAGGAATCTGAGGCAGGGCATCCCAAAATGCCCTCTCACCCCATCTCTTCAAAATGAGCTCCTTCCCTGGAGAAAACGGGGAACCAGCGGTCTGATCCTCATTCCAGGGTTCCTCCTCCTCTCCTGGAAACTGGCTGATAAATGTCTGCTCCTCCTCCTCCCTTTAATTCCCAAGATGCTCCCTCCCAGAGTAGGGATAGGCATTGGACTCTAAGATGTAGGTCAAGCTTAGACATTAAGAGGTGGCTTCAGGTAGGAAAGTGGAAGGTGGACCTGAAGAAGAGGCCTGGTGGTGGTAACAGGGCTTAGAAGATAGGGAATGGCCTTGGTGGGAAAAGTAGATCTGACTTAGAGGGTAGGATATGGCTTAGAAAGTATGATGTACCTAGCCTGATGGAGGAGACTAGGGTATAACTTGGAGCATAGTGTCTAGGCTGAGAGGGTAGCCCCTCGAGGGCTGGGAATTAGAGGACACTCTGGAGGTAGGCCTAGATGTGCAGTGGTTCCTAGTGCTGTGTAGGTGGGGTTTGGAACATATGACAGAATGGGGGATATTGGTGATGGGACTTGCAGTGAAGGGTATAGGTCTTTGGTGCTGGGGCTAGTCTGAAAGCAGGGGGGGTAACCATGGATGGGGCCTAGAGGACAGGAGGAATCTGGGAGGGTTGTGGCCCAGCTATCCATCCATCCCCGTCTAGTGCCATGTTCACTTACCAATGTGCTCCCCACAGCCATCACAGTACTCTGCATGGCGAGCCTCATAGCAGGCACAGCAGTGGGGGCGGCTCTGACGCATGACATAGCGCTGTCCTCCTAGTGATGCTTCACACTCGAAGCAGCAGAAGTGACCCATATGCCAGTGCCGGCCCTCGGCCTCTGTGCACTCAGGGGAGAAGATGATCTGGGGGACACAAGCCATCTGTGGCCGTCAGAAGGGCCTTCCCCTGGTCCTGCCCACCCTCCACTCCTACCCCTGGGCAGAGAGGCACAAACCTCATCACAGGCTTGGCAGCGTGGACGCAGGCATTCAGCATGGTGGCGACCACAGTAAACTTTGCCAGCATGGTAGAAGTAGATGAGGTCCACCAGCAGCTCCCGGCATGTGGAGCACACAAAGCACTGTGGGTGCCAGCAGGCACCTAGGCCTGCACGGCTGGCAAACACTGCGATGTCCCCACCTCCAATCTGCTTCCCGCACTGCCAGATGACAGACAGACACCATAACCCTCACCAAGATGATTAGATGGATGGGGATCAGCCAAGGCACGTGTCATACCTGGGCCTTCCCCAAGGCAGACCTTTGTGACTGGCCTCACCCACAGAATAACTTTGAGACAAGCCCTACCTACATGTGGGAAGTGCCTTAGAAACGGGTCCTGCTCCTGTGGGAAACCACACAGGCAGGCCCTATGTATCATGGGGGGCCTTAAAGGCAAGTCTTGCCCTTGAGGGATTGGAGAAACCATAGAGACAGGCCAGGTTCAGTGGGGGGACCTAGGGACAGACCTCACCTAGTAGAAGGATCTAAGGTCAGGCTTCACTCACCAGAGGGGAGCCTTGGAGACAAATTCCACCAACTGCCAGGCTCTAGAGGCAGGCCCTGCCACTGTGGGGTGGGTTCATAAGGACAAGTCTTGACCACAAGAGGACCAGAGAGACAGCCCACATCCCACGTCCATTGCATGGAAGGTAGGAAACTATTAATAGAGGAGGCCCTTAGACAGACTGCACCCAACAGTAGGATCTGAGGGACAGGCCCCATTCACCAGGGGGGGTCCTATACACACACATTACTGACCAGGGAGGCCTAAGAGACCATCTCTGCCTAACAGTGGGATGTGAAGAAAAGAGCCCATCAACCAGAGGGGACACTAGAGACAGACCACTAGGGTTTAAGTTGCAGGCTGCATCTTTCCAGGGCCTGCGAGATGGGCCCTGCATACCTAGGGCTTGGAGCAAAAGCACCACTCACTCCCCAAGGCCCTCCATGGCTCACCTCCTCACAGATGGCCCCAGTGATGGTCACTGGGAAGATGCGCACAGTGCCACGCCCCAGATTCTCCCATTTTCGCTGCTGGCTGAAGGCTCTGAGCTCTTTCTTCTCCTCCTCTTCCAATGCTGTGCAGTACTGTGCCTGAGATAGCGGAGTCATGTGGGCTCTCCTCCCCGCCCCCCATGTCTTGCCCCCAACCCTCTTCCAAATTTCATCCACACTCATCAAGTTGACTTCTAGGCCTTTGTATAGATTGTGCTCCCTGTGGGAAATACCCACCCCGACCTCTCCCAAGGTCCAGCTTTGGTTTTGCTAAGGAATGTCCCAATTGCCTCTGCCTGTCCACACTTTTCACCTCCAATCAGCTCACCTTTCCTCCTCTGACCCTGCCCATTTCTTTCCAGCTGCCCAGCATTTGACCAGGCTGTGCCCCTTACCTGTCACACCCTTCCTGTCTTCTGTTTCCTCACCTCACTGTCATGTGGGGGCAGCTGATGCAGCAGCTGCTTGATCCTGTATTTCTCTCCAGGACTGTTGACATAGGGGACCTTGTCCTCTGGGAGGCAGCTGAAAAATTGGTATACCTGGGAGGACATGGACGATGAGAGAAAACAATTGAGACTAGGGTGAGTTGGAATGCAGGGCGGGGGGGTGGGTCTCTACTTCTATGAAAAAATGAAAGTCATCAGAAGGGAACTTCTACTGACTCCCTCCATCTCTCCTTCCTACAGGCCAGATCATTTCCATCACCTCCCAACCATGCTGAGAGTTCCCTCATGTCTTGACCCCACTTCTCCCTATAGCTGTTGCTTGCCTTTTCTCTTTCCCTTTAATTCATCAAAAGAGTTGTGTGCACTCACTGTCTCCACTTCCTCTTGTCCCATTCTCTCCAGACCCCACTCCAGTCAGCCTTCTCTGCCCCTTCAGTCCCCACCCTTCCTCTAACATTGTTCCTGTCACAGACATCAATGACATCCACTTGTTAAAGTCACTCTTCAAATTTCAGTCCTTGTCCAGCTTGACACTGCAGTAGCACTGGACACAGCTGATGACTCCCTCCTCCTGGAAACACTTTGTTCCTTGGCTTCCAGGCCACCACACATTGCTGGGTTTCTTCCTACCAAAAGGAAATCTACTGGCCACTACTTTTCTGTCCTTTTTTTGGTTTCTCCTCAATTAGCCAACCCTAAATGTGGGAGGGTCATCAGGCTCAGTCTTGGTCCTCTTGCCTGTCTCCATTCACTCACTCAGGAATCACATCCAACCTATGGCTATAAATACCATCTCATGGCTGATGTCTTACAAATGCATGCTTCCAGCCCTATGACCTTCACTTGAGTTCTAGGCAATGTGACCACTCAGATGTCTAATGGGCATCTCAAACTCTAGATGCCAAAAACAAACTTACACTCTTGGACCTCAGACATGCTCCTGCTTTGGCCTGACCCACAGCAATCAATCCATCTTTGACTCCTCTCTCTTACACACCCAGAAGCAAATCCTCTCAGCTCCACTTTCAAATTATAACCAGAATCTGACCTTCAGTTACTACTTCCACTGCCAGCACTGTCATCGGCCACCTAGAGTATTACAGTAGCCTCCCCTTCACTGGTCCCCTGCTTCTACCCTCACTTCTACAGTCCATTTTACACTCATCAGCCAGAGGGATTCCGTTAAATACTTAGAAAAATCACATTCTGTCTCTGCTCACAATTGTCTTGTGGCTTCTCCCTCATTCAGAGTAAAGTCCAAGTCTTCTCCATGGTCTCCCACCATCTCTGAACTGACCTCCACTCTTCTCGTTGTTCACTCTGCTCTAGTGCACTGGTCTCCTCACACATGCCATACACACTGCTGCCTCAGGGCCTTTGCATTAGCTATTCCCTTTGCCTGGATCTCTCTTTGGATTTCTATGTGGTGCACTCTTCACCTCCTTTGGGAAGCTCAAACATCATATTCTCACAGCGAATTACTTGGGTACCCTATTTACAATTCTAAAATCTCTCTCTCTCTCTCTCTCTCTCTTTTTTTTTTTTTGTTTCAGAGACCTTATACCATCTGACATATTTTTACAGGTTAGTTTATTGGTTGTTGTTCCCTTCAGGAATCTAACTTCCATGTGGGCAGATATATATATATCTATATCTATATATATATAGATATATATATATATACACACACACACACACACACACACACACACATTTTTTTTCTTTTGTTTACTGCTGTATCTTCAGTGCATAGAACATTGTCTGACATGCAGTAGGCATTCAAAAACTGTTTTGTTGAATGAATTAATCAATGAGTATGTGGTGAACGAAGTGCTGGGATAAGCCCTGAGGTAAGGGGTAGAAGAGGAGTGGGGCAAAACAGGCTCTGTGGAACTGGTCTAGTGATCACTGAGGGTTCCCTGCAAGCTTTGCAGGGATGACCACCGCTGCATCACAAAGGGGCCAGAGAGACAGGCACAGTCTGACCACACACCCTAGTGTTGCCCCAGAAATAGATTTCCACCTGACTGTGTATATGCATGCTTGTGTGTGCAACTACTGGAGAACAAGAGGGGTGGTGCCTTCTGGTTACCTGCTCTGGTTTGAGACCAGGGGGTACCCAGGCATACTCCTCTGAGGCACAGCCTGAGTCATCATCGGAGATGGAATGGCGCTGGAAGTCTGAGATTAGCCGACACATGATGCGTTCCAGGTCCACAGGCACCCTGTGCACAGCATGCTCTTCCCGTGGGCATTTGCAGTGCTGGCAGATCTTTCTGAGGGGGCCAGGATGGGGGTCAGTTATTAAGGGGTAGCCCACTCAGATTCCTCAGCAGTCCAAGTAAATCCAATTTAGATACAGGGGCATGCACATTGTCACCACCACAGGACTCTGGGCCTGGGGGCAAGGCTGAAAGGAGATGGGGCTATAAGCCTGGACACAGGAAGTGAAAGGTTGGGGCTGTGGGATCTGAAGCCCATCCCATAACTTTCAACTCTGGGACTTGAGCCTGAATAGGGGCGAGATCCTGAGTTTGAGATTGGAGTTAGACAGGGGCTTTCCCTCAAGACTGGCTCTGGACATTGTGGAGGACCTTTTCCTAGAGGTGGGCTCTAGCCTGTGCTGAGGCTCTGAACTTGTGGACAGGGCTTTCTCTCTGTGGTATGTTATGGGATGTTTTGGGTACAGGACTACAGCAGGAGGATGGGGCACTGGGTCAGGGACAGGAGTTCCTTGTCCAAGCAGGGGGCTGGAGGTCAGTGGGCAGTGCTCAGAACCCAGGACCAAGGATTTTCCTAGGGATGGGACTCAGGCTAAGGAAAGACAGTCTGGGGCGGGGCTGTGTCATGGGTGGAGCTCCCCTGGGAAAAGGACAATGAGTCAGAGGGCAGGGCTCTGAATCTGAGCTAGAGGCTCTTTCCCCAACTGAGCTTCCTCTGTGGACCCTGCTCAAGCTTAGGAGTGTGGCCTAAGTCTCTGGGGTTTGGGGGGTTCCCCCTGAGGGCAGTGCTCTGACAAAGGTGAGGCCCTGGAATGGTCACCTACCTCCAGCCATGCAGCAGGAAGCCGGGGCACTGCTCCCTGCAGGAGTTACAGGGCTGGCCACGATCTGGGTCCTCTGCCTCTGGAGGCTGTAGTAGGTGGGGGCAGACGCGAGACCGGGCGGGCGAGGCGCGGGGGCGGGGAGGGAGAAGTCAACGCCCGCCTCTCCACTCCCAAGTCCCACGACCGCACGCTGGGGCCTGTCCCACCAGGGCAGCGCTAGGCAGGCTGGAACAGTGCCCGAAGCACAGGGGCGGGGGACACAACAGTGGTAGAGGTGGGACAGATGAGGCCACCTCCCTATATGCTCTCCTTATTAGGGAATTCCCCTCCCTGGGCCAGCCGCAGACTCCCCCCCACCCAGCTTGGACACCTCCCCCCAGCCTCTGACTCCTCCAGGCCTTAAATATCTCCCCCAGAAGTCAGTACTCTCCCCACTCAGAGCACAGAGTCCTTAATTTTGGTGTCTCCCCCATATCTCATCTTGGTCCCTTCTCCACCCACGAGGCCAGCTGCACTCCAGTTTCACAGGATGTTAAGTCTGAGACCCCATCCTTAGGTAACATCCACACATGAACTGCTTCCCCAAACCCTGACTTCACCCTTTCATAACCAGGAATTAGAACCCCTCCTCCAGGACCTTAGGAGGCCCCTGATCCATTCAGAAACCCCACTCCAAGAAGCCTTGGCCCCTATCCCCCTCATATCTTAAGGCTATTCACTCCTTTGGACCACCAAACCCAGACCCTACCTAGAGACTCCCTCCAAAGGAAGAGGGAGACCCTCCTATCTAGGAACTCAAAGGCTCCCTCCCTCAAATGGAAGCCTGGAAGCCCTCTCTCCCAAATCCCAATCCCTCGACCCTCATTCTGGCACCCCAAGAATGTAGGACCTCACTCTTTAGTTCACCTTCCGGTAAGGTACAGGGGTAGTTCCCTACCCTCATGAACTCAGAAGGCCACTGTTTAATCCAGGACCCCCAGACCCAAACTTTTGGCCCTCAGAATCCACTCACAATTCACACGAGAGGGGAGCACAGCATGTCCTTGGGGTGCTGATAAAGGTGTGCGGAGAGGTGATTAAGGAGCGTGGGCCACCAGATCTCCACGTTCCTTCACTCACACGCTTCCAGCAGCCCCAGTCCCTCTGGTCTGGGATTTCTGGGGATGGGGATTCCCAGATGCTCCGTGGAATGCCTCCACGCTCTCCTATCCCCTGCCCTCTCTCGTGGGCCTCAGTTTACCCCTCAATCCCACCGTTGCCTTGAGTCTCACTCACCACGCGCACGGAGCGGCGCCTTCGGGACCCACGCGCGAACATGGCGGGCTCAGGCAGGGTCAAGCCGGGCCGGGTCAGGGGAATGGAATCCTCCGCGGCCGTCAGGCTACCGCGCGTCCTGCCTGTAAGCTCTGTTCCGTAAACCTGACACCGGCGTGGGAGGAGCACGCCTCGTAGCGTCCGCCCCGGGTCTGCTGTCTCTCTGGGGCCAAGGCGCCCCCTGCCTAGAGGTGAAGAGCACGCAGCCCAGGAGCGCGGTGCGGGCAGTTCCCTTGCCCTACTGCCAAGGGCTTCAGAACCCCAAGGTGCCACGTGGCCTTTCGCAGGACATTCTAGGGCTTGAGGGCTCTGTAGTGGAAGTGGTACGCCAGGGACTTGTATTGGTGCTTAGTGTTGATTTATCTTGGATGCTTATTTGGGGGGAGGTGTTAAAGTTACCTCTTGACCCTCCCTACCGGTAGTGTTTCAAAGGATTCTTTCCCCCAGATGATTGCTTCTAGATTGGTCCCTAACTCCATTTCAGCCCCAGATGGTGCTCCCTTTCTCCCCATCAGAGAGCTAGATCTTATACAACTTCACACTACCCCACCCTCCCATCGCTTTAAAGCCAGGATTATTTGAGATTTATGGGAGGAGGTTAAAATCGCTGGCTAGGTTCCCATGGTTCTTTCCATCTCTCTACCAGATGTCACACCTCCTAAATCCTGAGAAACAGATCTTAAAGCCTTCCCTTCCTTGCTCCCAGTTTTCTCTCTCTAGATGAATATCCTTTTCCCTGAGTCAGTCTCAGAGCTGGGAGTCTCTCTTTGGTGTTCTCAGGCTTTCCTGTGCCTCAAGGCTGTGAGGAGTGGGTCCTTGGCCTGCAGTCCGAACTCGGAGGCTGGGCTCGAGGTCTCTAATTAGGTTTAGCGGAGGCGGCGATCAGCCGCGCCTTCCATCCTGGGCGCCAGGGATTTCCCAACCCATTATGCACTTCCCTATCACTTCCCGCCTCTCCTTGCCCCAGGGAGGAGCTGTGGAGGGGTTGAAGGGAATGTGTGAACTA
Source organism: Lyroderma lyra (assembly GCA_004026885.1). Classification (NCBI taxonomy): domain Eukaryota; kingdom Metazoa; phylum Chordata; class Mammalia; order Chiroptera; family Megadermatidae; genus Lyroderma; species Lyroderma lyra. Next base: position 17,545 of record PVJL010008278.1, read on the forward strand.
AAAAGTCACCAGGAACCACGCCTCCTGGCATGCAGCCTAGCCAGTCTCCCGGTTTTCCAGCTAGGGTGGAGACCAGGATATGAAGGTGAAAGGAATATGAGGTGGGTGAGTAGAGGGAAGTCTCCTCGTGAATAATGGGGTCCTATTCGAACCCCTTGGGGATTTGAGGACAGGGCTGGGAAGGTGCGTGGCTTAGGTACCAGTATTAGAACTGAACCCTACAAAGGCAGGGCTTTCTGTGGCCTGTAGTGGGGTATTGGGCAGGACTACTTAAGAGGGTGACTTAGAATGATCGGCAGGCGAGGATTCACTGAGGATGCTACTTTGCCAAACACTGTTCGAGAGACCTAAAATGGTGGGATGGGGGAGTTCCCTGGTGGTGTAGTGGCTTAAGGTTTCGGCGCTGGCACTGTCAGCGCTGCGGCCTGGGTTCGATTCCCAGCCAGGGAACTACCCACATGCTAAAATGGTGGGATGACTTGAATAGAGTCCAGCAGGTTGAGGGCGGAGCTTCCTCTTCCTGCTCTTCCCCCATCTCTAGCTTTGTGTCCCCCAAAATGACACACTGAGAAGTCCGAGCCGGATGGACTAGGTGGTTGAGAAGTTTATTTAGGGGAGGAAATTTAATCATATTTGTTCTTTCTCGGGTAGGAAGTCTTCAAACAATACCGAAGGTCACGGGAAAGGGTAGGTGTCTGAAGGGGGAGGGGGAGGGGCCACAGCCAGATAAAATGGCAACACACGGTCACAGGCACTACCAACGTCACAGACACAGCAGAAGGTGTAGGATAGGGGGTCCAGACCGGGTCTCCAACTACCCCAGGATGGGTGGGGGTGTGGAGAAAAGAAGGAGGCAGGAGAAAAAGGGGAGAGGGGTGGGCTGGCTCCACAGACCCATTGGTTCTGTCCGCTGATTACCTAGCTGGCCCCTCACAGGGGTGGGCAAGGGCGTGTGTGGGTGCTTCTCCTGGATCCCACCCCTTGCCCTCCAAGCCACACCTCCCAGCTCTTCCCAGGCTACCCAGTCCCTAGCCTTGGTCAGGGATATTCCCCGCGACCAGCCCCTAATAAATTCATCCCGCAGGCTCTAGCCACCGCCAAACCTGACCACTATAAAACATATTTTCTTCACTTCCCCATTTCACTATCCCTTCTGAGAATATCAAGTACACCCCACTCGTCTAGAACACTGACCACACCCTCACCCAAGCTGGGTCCATTCCTGAATTCCCCTTTCTTTCCTGCCCTCCTTAGAATCCATGAATGATCCAAGCCATACCCCTTCCATGAGCTCAGGTCCCAATCCAAGACCAGCCCACTCTGGAGCCTCACCCACTGCCTGGTTCAAGCCCCACCCCTTCTAGAACTCTGTTTTTCCAAACCTTGTCCCCAAGTCACACCCCTTCCAAAGAACCAAGTCCTATTCCAAGCCCTGCCATTCTGGGGCTCACCAACTGCCTCACTCAAAGTTCTGCCCTTTCTAGAACCACCAGCTCAGCCTCCTTCCAAGTTCCACTCCAGAATGTTCTAGGGAACCCCTCTCCTTTGGACTCCACTTCCAGTATGTCTGGAACCCAAACTCCCTGCTTACTAGCCCCTTCCACTCTAGAACTCTTTTCTAAGACCACCTTGGGTCCCGAGACACCCAATCTCTGCCCTGTAATGGCTCCTGTTCAGGTTGTTGGAGGAATCAAGGCCAGGGAGAGAGGGGAGAAAGTCTGAAGTCACGCTCACCCACTCCACACAGCCTAGGTTTGTCTCCTCTCTATCCTCATTTCAGAGTCCTCCTCAACCTCAGGGCAGGGGGCCCAAGGGATACAGGGAAAGGGCAAGGGGTTAAGAGTGGAGCCCACTCAAGATTGGGCCCCTAATGTATGAGGGGAGTGGAGTGGGGGCAGGGCTCAGACAGACAAATAGATATCTATATCTATCATTCATATATCTATATATCTATATATCTATCTATCTATATATCTATATCTATATCTATATAGATATAGATATAGATATATAGCAAAGACAGTTAAGGGTCTCCTGGCTTGAGGGGTGGAGACCTGGGGCATAGGGGTAGGAAGGAAGGGGGGCAGGTCTTCTCTTGAGCTCTTGCCCACCCATGGGGTCCTCCTGGGATGTATTGACCTGTGGAGACAAAAGACACAGAAAGGAGAGAGGATCCAGACACAGGTAGTACCCTTAGGGAGGGGCTGGGCTACTAGGCATGCCTTTTCTTCCTTTTTCCTTTGCTCAGAGTCCTGGAGTCAGTTTCATTCCAGCTGCCCCTAATGGTAAGATATACCTTGCCCACTAAATTAGTTACTGAAGAAATTATGGTCCCCATTCCCCCAACCCAAAGAAATCCATTAACAGAAACTGTTCTAGTCATTGGTTATAAACTATATTGAGCCAAACAAAGATTTTCATCTTTGTGGAGTTTATGTCCTATCAGGGGAGACAGATTTCAAACAAAGACTATAATGAATGAAGTTATCTAGCATAACATAAGATGATATAAATGAAATGGAAAAACAAAAAGTCGACCAGGATGAGGGTATTAGGAGTGCCACTAAGGGAAAGACAGTTGCTGTAGTAAGTAGGGTACTCACAGAAGACCTCATTGAAGAAGTGACACTGGAATAAAGAGTTAAAGAGGTGAGGGAATGAGCAATGCAGATAACGGGGGAAGAGCATTCTAGGCAAGGGGTATAGCCAATGTAAAGGCCCTGGAGTGGGACAATGTTTAGTGTGTTTGAGGAACAGCAAGAAGGTCAATGGGGCTTGAGTAGAATGAGCAAGGGAGAGTGGTGGGAGGTTATGTTAGATAGGTAGGTAATGGGGTCACATAGGTCCTTGTGGACTAGGTTGTAAGGACTTCAGCTTTGACTCTGGATGAGGTGTAAGTCATGGGAAGATTCTGAGCAGAGAAGAATAAAATGAGAGTAAAGGGAGTTCCCTGATGGTGTAGTGGCTTAAGGCTTTTGCGCTGGCACTGTCAGTGCTGTGGCCTGGGTTTGATTCCCAGCCAGGGAGCTACCCACATACCAAAAAGCAAAAAAAAAAAAAAAAAAAAAAAAAAAAAAAAAAAAAAAAAAAAAAAAAAAAAAAAAAAAAAAAAAAAAAAAAAAAAAAAAAAAAAAAAAAAAAGAGAGAGAGAGAGAGTAAAAAGTCTCATGTTGTTTCTATTTCCTCAATACATGTTTCTTAACATTAGCAGTACTCTAAATGATGTGTGTACAGCATGAATAAGTCATGGTCACATCCCCTAGGCTACTGGGAGAGACAGTCAAGAAACAATATAAACTAATAATTATAGACTGTGGTAAAGTAAAGCACAGGGTACTATGAGAAGGGTAACAACAGGGGCCTTGTAAGGAGCTGGCCAAGTGTGTGAGGTTTCCAGGGGAAAGCAAGTACCAAGGCCCTGGAATTGTGCTTGGTACATCGAGGTGGCCAGTGTGGCTGGAACAGACACAGTGTGCATGTGTGTGTGAGAGGAATGGTAGGAGGTGAGAGGTCAGAGAAGTGAGGGAAGGAGATAGATTGTATAGGACCCTGTGAAGGCTTTGGCTTTTAATCTGAGTGAGATGGGAGCCCTGGCAGAGCTCTGAGCACAGAAGGAGGGTGGCTTGCTTAGGATTTAATGGGATCCTTCCCATTGCTGTGAATAGAACAGAACGGGGGTGGAAATATGTTAAGATGTCCAGGGGAGATGACAGTGAGAAGTGGGAAGATTATGGATATTATTTTGAAGGTAGAGCCAACAGGATTTTTTGACAAACTAGATGTGGGATGGGTAATAAACTTCTCCTTGCTCTTTCCATCTTGGCCAAGTGTCAGAAGCTACCTCCACCCACGTGTTGCCACGTCCTTGCCTTTCCCTTCTTAGGAAATCCCCCTGCCTCTTCTCCCCATATTCCTCCATCATATGTGAAAAAAATCTTACTTCTCTTTTCAGGTCTGGCAAGAAGGCCAACAAGCCTTTCCAATGCCCCCGCTCCACCCCTTTTCCTTCTTTGAAATTCCACACCATCTCCCTCCCCTTGAGACTTGGGGACAGGTGGAAGATCTATCACCTCCTCCCAGATTGGTGAGCTTGTCTGACCTCCAATGACCCAAGTCCGTTTACCCTTAGCATCTACTGGCCTTATCATAACATATTGGCTTACCAATCACTCCTCTTCCCTCCAGTGCCAGTACTCCGCTGATTCTCCACTACAAGACCCCCTGCTACTTCCTCCTTTCATTGGTTGCTCTGCCTGTTTCTCTCTCCCATCCCTTCCCTCAGATACCACTTCTACCTCACCCATTGGCTCTCCATTCTGCCCATCTTCACTTGTCTCCTTCAAACTTCCACCCTTACTTGTCCGGTCAGTGTCTCCTGTACCATTTATTCCGGACTCTTATTGGTTGACTAATCCACCCAATCACCTCCCTCCTTCGCCGCACCGCCCACCCATCACTCACCAGACTACATCTGATTGGAGAAGGAGGTGGGCGCACCCTGAGGGCCATAGCCTTGCTGCCCATAGTCGCCCTGAGGCCCGTAGCCACCGCCACTGCCACTGGCAGGCTGCCCGTAGTCAGGCTGGTAGCCGCCCTGGGGCCCGTAGGAGTCCTGGGGCCCGTACCCGCCGGGGCCCTGACCGTAGCCTGCCTCGCCGTAGGCGTCCCCGGGCGCCGGTTGCTTCTCGGGGGCGCCGGGAGGCGCGCGCATGAATGGGGCGGCCCAGCCTGTCTCCTTGAACACGAACCACAGGTTGCCGACCCAAAGCACCAAGTTCAGGAAGCCGAACACCTGCGGGGAGACAAAGCCTGGCTGTCGTACTGTGCCCATTACCTTGGTGGCCCTGGGGAACGTTGAGGCTGTGCGCGTTGGGCATGGATCTTGGGATTCCCGAAGGGTGGTAGTTTCTGAAACCCAGACCCTCCGAGTCCCAGCACATGAAAATCAATCTGCAGAAAAATCACCTTGGGTGGGGAGGGACAGGGAGTGTTAGAATTCAGATTCCCTGGGATGTTGAGATTCAGTAATATTACATATTTGTGTTTATGCATTTGCACACCTATATGTTACATATACACGTTTATACATGAATAAAATATAGTAAACAAATATAAAATTTTAATACAGTAAAATGTTAAGCATAACTTTGATTAACTATGTAAATAGTTATGCAACTATTAGGTTGCATAAGTACACATATACAAGGGCTGTCTGGAAAGTATCCAACCATGTCATAGGAGAAATAGAGGCATTTATGGCTGGATTTTTTTCCAGACAGCCCTCGTATATGTATACACAAATATATGCATAACTACATATGTATGAAGTAAACATGTACTTTTACATTGAAATATACATGTTTTCTAAATAACAAATGTTTTATATGTACATATAAATATATACAATATAATTCAATTTTGGGACAGGAAGTAATTATCTCCACTTTGCAGTTGAGGAAATGGAGCCCCAGAGAGGCTAAGTTGCCAAGGTCTCAGCCAGCAAATGACAGAAAGAGTTGGAATCTTAACATCTGTAACATTTGTATATGACTTATTATATGCCAGGCCCTTTCTAAGCACTTTGTATGTTATTAGCTCACTAAGTACGCAACTTTGGAAATTGACCAATTTTAAGTTTTCAATATACATGCTCAAACTGAGGCCTGAGAGGCTGAGTAGTTTCAGGTCACAGAACTTTTTCATGGGGTAGAGCTGAGATTTGAGCTCAAACAGACTCCTATCATTAGGGGGCATCCAGGTGGGAAATATTTCAAGTTATTCATTCATTTTGTATATAAGGAAACTGAGGTCCCAAGATGGTACTGAGTTGCTAGAGATTTTACATGACTAGGCTGGGCCTGGGATCCAGCTCCCCCAAACCTAACTGTACAGATCTCATGTTCTCCTCTTGGGGACAGTTTGTACTGTCACAGTGGTTACAGTTGCTACTTAATCTTTCAAGGCTCTGTTGTTGGCATGCCTTATCCAGGAAGCCCTCTTGGATTTCCACTGAATTCTCTTCTCATTCGTTCTCTCCACCACTCCCTATGTCGGACTGTAAGTGACCCAGCTCCCCTCCCTAGAGTGTCCAGGCAGCTTTCCAGGGCTTACCACTGAGGTATTGAGGCCAGAGGTCACAGGGTCTCTCATCTCCTTGCATGTAGTATCCTTTAGGTGGCAGCTAGGTATCCCCTTGATAATGGTCTCTGGGTCTGTGGCCATCTTCACGTCTGACAGCCCCTTGGCCCAGGCCGATGAGCTAACCAGCCACATGAAGGCAAACACTGCTGTGGCCAGGAAGTCCTAGGGAGTGCAGGACAGAGGAAGATGGCACTGTGAGTGTACTGCTTCATGCTGGGCTGTGGGCCTCCTCATATCACAGGCTTTCTTGGGAGGGGGTTGCCCCAGAAGAGGTCTGTTTCTCCCCTGTCTTTTCCCCAACACTCACCTGAAGGTGGCCCTCCTAGATTGGGCTTGTGTGTGTGTGTACGTGACACAGAGAATGTGGGAGTGTGTAATATATGGGTATGAGTTTGGGGGGATTCTCTGGGATGGTTGCCGAATCTGTGGAAAGTACTGTGTCTTTCCATGGTCATCGAAATGTGGGAATATGTATCATTTTGTGTCTGGAATGAGGGTGTATGAGTATTGCTATGTAGGAATCAATGTGTCTGTGTGGCATGACTGGCATGATTGTCACAGTGAACCTCTGTGTGTTCCTTCCTTGGGTCTATACTGTGTGGTTGTGTGAGAGGTGGAAGGTTTCCAGGTGTAAGCCTGTCTGGGATTCTGTGTGGGCTATAAGTGTTTCTCTGTCACTCTATGATTTGGTATTCCTGATGCTCATAGCAACAGCAGGAGGAACAGTAACATGTGTGGTTGTTATGGTTGCTTGTATGTGGGCCTGTCTGGGATTTGATGTGGCCTATGAACATGGCTGTTTCCCCAATGCTTCATGTTCCCTGGCCCCTGCATGCAAGTAGCTGTGGGGGCTCACCAGCATGGGCCCTTTGTTGTTCTCTCGGTACTTGTTCTGCAGAAAGATGTAGGTGGCTAGAGCTCCCATGGAGTAGAGGAAGGCAAACACAGCCACGGTGACAAAGAATTCCGCTGATGAGGAGTAGTCCCCCAGTAGGAACACTTTGGAAGTGCCCCCTCTGCAGTCAGGTGCATCAAAGTATACTTGGTGCAGCCTGCAGAGAAAGGTGGGCAGGTGTGGCCCAGACCCTAAGAACCGCTCCCCCCTGCCCAGTCATGAGTCCCCCAGATTGACAGGTCCCAGGAAGAGGAGGAAATAACCATCCACAGAGCACCTACTGTGTACCAGTCACATTTCATTGATTGCTCATAGCATCCCCATAAAATAAGTCTTATTAATCCCTCATTCCAACTCAGGCACACTGGTCCTCCTGGTTAGAATGTACCAAGCACTCACCCACCCCAGGATCTTTGCACTGAAATGTTCTTCTAGATATCTTTATGTCTTATTCTCATCTCCTTCAAGCTTTGCTCAACTGTCCCCTTCTCAGTGAGGTCTTCCCTGATCTTACTATTTAAAATTAAATTCAACCATTCCCTCCCAGCACTCCTTAGCTCCCCTTCCTTGCTCCATTTTTCACTGTGGCAGTGATACCCCATCTGATATACTTTTTTTTTTTCTTGATTTTTGCTGTAATTACAAGAAGGCAGGACTTTTCCCTTTGTTTTATTCACTGTGGTTTCTCTGGGACCTGAAACAGTACTGCTGCATAGTAGATGTTCAATAAATGTTTATTAAATGAAATAAATATACAGAGGCTCAGTGAAGTACATTAACTTGCTTAAATTTATACAGCTGGCAAGAGAATGGCAGAGTTGGGATCTGAACCTTATGTTTTCTCCTGACATATTGACTCTTCTCCCCATCATACTTCAGGTCCCTGAGGGAAAGAAATGTATGCAGAGCAGAGGAGAGCCCAGAGACTACAAAATAGGAAGAGACAGATAGGAAGGTAGAAGGGATCCTGGAACAGGGTGTGTATATATTGGGCAGAGGGGCAGATTGGGAAGGCATGGGGCTAAGGCCTTTCCTGTGGTGTGATGGAGGAGGAGTCATAGGGAGAAAATGTGTGTGGGGAGTACTGGGGTGGGGTCCCAGAACTCTAGCCTCAGACTAGGGGGCAGGATCCTGAGACTGAGCAAATGATGTCAGAGCCCTTGAGTTGCAAAGGTCTGAGGCTTGTACTTATTGATCCCCTACTAACCACCTCACACAATTTCCTCATTTAATTATTCTCCCACCTAACATTTTCTAAAGCAGACATTATTATACCCATTTTACAGGTGAACAGAAGCTCAGTAAGGTTATTTGCTCAAGGGTGTATAGCTGCTGAATGTTGGAGCTAAGAGTTCAATATGGGTTTGAATTTCTGGATTTCTAGTGTGCTGGGTTAGGAGAGGGGGTATCCCAGCAGGTAATGAAAGGCCCTTGGTGGGTATTGGAGCAGTGGGTAGGTTGGTCAAAAGGACTCAGGGCACCGGCATTTTCCTGGGAGACTTGTGGGTAAAGGGCAGATCCTCAGGAACCCAGGTCCTAGGCACTGGAGGTGTTGGGAGGGGGTGGGTCCACAGAGTTTTGTGGTCTGTCTGGATTCCCAAAGGGCCTGCTCTCAATATCCCATGCTGCCACCTCCCTTGACTTCTATGAACCTGTGGATCCTTGATTGCCCCTGCTTCTCAGGCCACACCCTCTCGCACATCCTTTTATTTCAACCATTGCTCTGGGCCTGTGCTGGGTTTTCCTCTCTTCACTCTGCCCTCTCACCCTGGGTGATCTCCTGAGCCTCCATTTATTCTTAGTTCTCACACCATCCCCCAATTTCCAGCTCAGTTAGTGACCTCTTTTCTGAGTCCCTTAAACTTACTTATTTTTCTTATGTTAACACTTATGGAACACTTTTATTGTGTACCCGGTATTGTGCTAAACATTTTACAAGTATTAATTTATTTAATATTGTTATAACCATGTAAGGTGAATATTATTATCCTGTTTTACAGATGAGGAAATTGAGATCCAAAGCAGTTATACGATTTGTCCAAGTAGTGGAGGAGCCTCAGAAGCCTCCATTGAAATTGTGTCTGTGGGTCTCAGTCTCCCCACCTCCTAGAAGGTAAGCATCTCCTTGAGGAGATGTGCTCACTCTCATGTGCCTAACACCCAGCACAGAGTATGAGTTCAATAAATATCAGAATTGTTTAACTGGGTTTAATCATTCCCTATAGCTAAACAGCACCCCCTCATTATTCTCTATCATAAAACCTTGCATGAGAATCCTCTCCATGAATTTCTACCGATATGCAATTATCATCTTTATTAATTAATTTGTTATAATGTTGGCTCCATGAGGATAGGGAGCTTGGTCTATTTTGTTCACTATTATGTTCCCAGCATTTTGATAATACCTGGCATACAATGGATTCTCAAAAAATGTATATGGAATGAATGAATGTGAATTGAAAAATAATATTGTCTAACAATAGTTGAGTACCTACTGTGTTAAGGCTGTATCTACTTATATACTTTTACTTTTGAACCTTGTTTATTGCCTGTCTCCTGCCCCTCCCCTTCAATAGAGAATAGCCAGAGGATAACAGTCTATGTCTGTCTTGCTCACCACATGTCCTAGAAGTCCAGACCACTGTCAGGCACAAGGTAGGTGCTCAGTGCATGCGCAGTTACCCGAATAGGTGTGGTCTCCTGAGGTAGGGCCTGGGCAGGAGCCACCGAGGAGGAAGTATTGGCCCATCGTGCCCCACCCCAACCCTCTCACAGCTCTGTTGGGGACCCAAGGGTAGGCAAGGGTTGGGGCACACCTGAAGGGGTACTCGAATTCGACCTCGATGCTAGGGTTACTGTGGGTCCTGTTGGCACAAATCACGCTCAGCTGGAGCTCCCCACTGTAACTGCCGCATGTGGCAAAGGCGAAGATGGCGAAGACCTTGGGCAGCAGGGATTGGAATGGCCATGGTGAGCCTGTGTGCACATGGGATGGGGTGCCCTCCTCTGGACAGATCAGGTCTCAGCAGAGGCAGCAGCAGATGGATTGGTCCCCACCCCCACCCCCTAATCAGGGTTCATCAGGTCCAAGGACAAGCTGATTACAGGGGTGTGGCTTTCTGTTCTTGTCTTTCTCCTACTGTCTCTCTGTCTCTACCTCTCAGTGCTCTGACCCCCTCCTTCTCTCTCTCTTCTGTCTCAGTCTCTATTTCTATGTCTCTTTGCATTTTTGCCTGTTTCTATTGTTTTCTATGTCTCTGTTTCTCTTGGTATCTCTATGTCTCTATTTCTCTTGGTATCTCTCTGTCTCTGTTTCTTTATGTGTCTTTGTCTTTATCAGATGTCTCTTTGTCTCTCTGTATCTCTGTTTCTCTGTCTTTGCCTATCTAGTATCTCTTTCTGTCTCTCTTTCGGTGTCTCTCTGTGGGAATGTGTCTCTCTCTCTCTCTATGTCTCTCTGTTTTTCAGTCTGCCTGTCTCTATCTTCCTGCTCTGTCTCTCACTTAGTCTCTGTATGATACTGTCTGTGTCTCCATCATGTCTCTCTTTCTCTGTGTATCATCAGTCTCTCTTTTCTCTGAGTATCTCTTTTTCTCTCTCTGTCTCTTCCTCTCCCCTAACTCATTTTTCTGCCTCTCTTCCTGTGTCTATTTCTCTTTGCATCTTTGTTCTCTGTGCATCTTTCTCTGTCTCCCTTTTCTTTGTCTCTTTCTGTTTGTCTTCTCTCTCTCTCTCTCATATCCCTGTATCCCTTTTTTCTCAGAATTTCTATCTCTGTCCCCATCATTCCTGGTCTCTCATTCTGTCTTTTTCACTGTCTCTGGTTTTCTCTGGGCTTTGCGTCTCTCCCGCTGCAACCAGCTTCAGGCTCCACCTCCCCTGCCTCTCTCTCACCTCAGGGGAGGAGGTAGGACGTCACAATCTTCTACTTCACAATAAGGGTACCCTTAGCCTTGTGTGACTGTCACTTCATAGCCCATTCATTCTCTGGCCTCAAACCCCTGGGACTTCACCCTGGAGTCCTTTTCCACCCCAACCCACCCTATCTATTCCTTGCTCCCCACCCTTATTGTGCCCTGGCTCTTTCAGATCCCACTACTTACCTCCCTCTCTCTCCCCATGGCCCAGACCACACTCACCCATTGCAGCACCTTCACGAAGCCAAGGGGCTCCTTGACCACCCGGAACTGACCCCCGGCCACCAGCTGAGGAGAAAATCGGTGGGGAGGGGGTGGGGTTGTTGGGGATGGAGAGGGAGGTGAAGGGTAAAGCCACCAGGCGATGACCCCTGGGGATAGGGCATGTGACCTCTGGGAGGGAGTGACGACGTTTGTTTAGAGACGGGATGAGAAGGAGAAAGTGACACTTCGGAGAAGGTGTGGGTGCAAGGTCTCTGAGAGAACTGGTGGGGAGGTCTATGGAGATGGTGAGATATATGGCAGAGGGGGTTAGGGGTGAAGAAGATGGGAGTGGAGTCAGGATGAGTTAGGGAAGGGGAGGTCTGAAATGGTAAAGGTGAGTCAGATGGTGAAGGGGATCAGGTGGAGAGAGTGAGGAATGAGTTGGGGTTTGTTAGCGTAGGGAAGGGGGTCTTGAGTGGTGAAGGTGAGTCATAACAGGGAGAGTCAGGTTGGATATGGTGGGGGAGGGGTCTGCAGCGGTAAACGTGAGTCAGATGGTGATGATGGGGGGGGGTCTGAGGTGATGAGGATGGGGAGGAGTTGGTACTGGTTAGAGAGGAGGTGAGGTTCTGAGGTGGTGAAGAAAAGTGAGATGGCAGAGAGGGTCTGGGCTGATTAAGATGGGGGAGGGCAGGGACATGGCTTCACTGGATCTGTGCTGGGGGAGGGGAGACTAGGGGTTTTGGAGAGACAAAACCGGATCGACCCCCTTGGTCTTCTCTGGTGAAAGGGTTGGTTGTCTACTGGGATACTGTCTGTGTTTGGGAGGAGCAGGTGTCAACCCTTCCCCCACCCCTTGCCCTCATGCCTTCTGTCACTGTTTCCTAGCTCATCCTCAGCACCCCCCCATCTTCTTTCCACTTTCCCCTCTCTTCCCCGCTTACCCGTATCCTAGTCCCAAGACCCCCTCTTTCTCCCTTCGAGGTCACCTGTAAGGAACTGGGCTTGTGGCGGCCCCCGCTGCAGCAGTGAGGAAGGCCCTCGCTGCGGCAAAGGGTGCACTCCTTTCCTCCACCTCCCCCTTCCCTCGTCTGCCGCAGACCCTAGCCCCAGAGCCAGGGACGGGGTGTCTGCTGCCCAGACCCTGGCCACCACCTCTCATAGTCTGCTGATCCACTGCGACCTGGGAGGGGAGGCTGGGTAGCGGCGAGCTCTGTCCGCGGTGCTGGAACGCGTACCTGATTCACCACGTCCATGTCGGCCAGCAGCAGCATCAGCAATGCGGGGGGCGGGAGGAGACTGGTAGCAAGGGCGGGCGCGGCAGCGGGGGGAGTGTGCGATCATCAGAACAGCCCAGACGGCCGCAGCTCCGCCCCTCGCGCCCCCGCCTTGCTGGCCGCACGCTCCTGCGCACAGCGGCAGTTTTCTAAGTCGCTGGCGGCCATTCTATTCCGGAGGCTGGAGGCATGAGAAAGCTATGGGAGGACTGTTGTCTCTGAAAATACAGTCAGAGGTCTAGGGAGTGGAGGACCATTTTGCCAGGCCCTTTACTGAGTTTGTTGAATGTGTTCACTCATTTAATCCTTACAACAGCCCTATGTGGTAGGGACTATTAGCTCCGTTTTTACAGATGAGGAAAATGAGTTTCTGGAGAGGTTGATTTGCACAAGGTTGCCCTGCTAGTAACTGGCAGTGCCCAAAGTTCCTGCGATTTAAACATAGTTCAAGGTCTTGAGGGTTACTTCTCATCTTCATTTTAAGCACATTTTAAAACTCTTCTCTCTTTCTTCCAACCATCTCCTGTATTTCTCTCTTCCTCTTAGTCAAATTCTTGCCTATTTCAACTCTACACTTTACATCCTGTTTATTCCTCAGTTCTCTTTTAATTGGATTATCCCTCCTTCATGCTACTAAAACTAGGCTCACCAAGGTCAATGGTGGTTGCCATGCTGCAAAATCCAATGGATAAATACAATTGGAATTTAAGATGCTCAACTTCACTTATACGAAAAGAAATACCTATAAAAACTACTAAGATACTGGTTTTCATCTTTGAGGGTGGTGAATATAAAAAAAAAGTTGATAATGTTTAATATTGGCAGGTTGTCCAGAAACAGACATTCTCATGAGTTGCCAGTGGAAGTGAAATTGGTATAACCTCTGTGGAGGGCAATTTCGCAAAATCTAGCAAACTAACAAATCCATATATTGTTTGGCTCAGCATTTACACTTCTAGAAATTCGTCTTACAAACAATTATACACGTGCTAAAAGATATATGTATAACATGATACACTGCAGCACTGTTTATAATAAGAAAGAGCAGTTACTCCCTAAGTGCTCATTATTGGTGGCCTGTTTGAATAAACTTTGATAGAGCTATAAAATGGAGTACTATGCAACTGTCATTAATAATAATATTAAGATATGGAATAATTGCCAAGATGTTTAGCTAAGACATGCACAATGCCAAACTTTGTGAGAATTGTATGCAAAGAGAAGGAAAGGATTATGTCATAATTATTGAGAGAAGAGTTAATATTTTAAATTGTGGCTGCTCTGTGTCAAGCACTGTTTTGAGAGCTTCACATACAGGGTCTGGCAGAAGTAACACCAGAGTTGAGTTATGATTTTATTACAAAATCATAACCACACATGCTTATGGCTACACAAATAATGCCCCTTTTATGAGCTGATAATCTATACCAAATATTTTATTACAAAATCATTAGCATGTATGGTTATGATTTTATAATAAAATCATAACTCAAGTCTGGACGTTACTTCTGCCAGACCCCATATATCACTCATTTAAATCCTTGCAGCAACCCTATGAGGTAGATACTATTAATATTACTATCCTCATTTTACAGTTGAATAAACTAAGTTGCAGAGAGGTGAAAGAATTTCCCTAAGGTTACACAGCTGGTAACTGGTGTTACTAAGATTCAAACCCAGGATGTATGGCTCTAGGACCTGTTAGCCACTGTGCTAATTTATCAGTGTAGCATCCTATATATGTATAAAAGATATCTGATAACACTGGTTGCCTCCAGAGGGAAGGGAACCTTTTCATTGTATACCCCTTGTACCTTTGAATTTTTAAACATCTGAATGTATACCTATTTTTTAAAACACACACACTCAAATTCACATAAACATCTAACACATACCTTCCAGTTATTGCCTCACTGGGGGAAAAGCAGGGTTATTCACATTCAATTGCTTGAATTTAAATCCCACCTCTTGCATGACTTTGGATGTGTAAGGTGGTTTAAAATGGTACCTATAAGGTTGCTGCAGATTAAACAAGATAATCACTGTAATGTATTTAACATAGGGCCAAATAAATGGTTCATTTTCCCTCCTACACATCTTGGAATCCACTCACTTCTTACCATCTCCTTTGCTACCTCCCCTGGCTAAGGGGACCATTGTTCTTGCCAATTTTACTATCTCCAGTCCCTTTCCCCTCCCTTATGTTTTCAGCACAGCCATCAGAGCATCTATTTAAAATGCAAAGTTAACTATGTCACTACCCTGCTGAAATCCATCACATGGCTTCCCACTGCTTTTAGGAGAAGTCCTAGGGTTTGGAGCCTGACATTGAAGGGCTCTGCCTCATCTGGCTTGAGGTGGCCTCTCCCACCTTGTCGCTCAAGTCTTCTTTCACTATCTACATCCCACACCAAGCCTTTGTTTCAAGGCCTAGTGCAAGTCTATATCTTAAGTCATAGTCTTTAGTTCTGGCTTTCCTCAAACTTCAGTGGCTTGATTGATACAAATTATACAAGTGAGAAACCTCTGCTCTGAAAGCTGAGAGGAGACCCTAAGTCACACCCTCCCAAGTGGTGGCCCCATCCCATGTCACTCCCAGTACTGCCTCCAGTTCCTTTGGAATAGGGCTGAATACCACTTTGGACAAGTCCTGTCACATGTCTAAGACAGTTCAGTTTTTTCTGAGGGAAACCCAGAGCAGCAATCAAACCAACCCTGATAAACATTTGTTGAATGAATGAGACCCCAAAGGATGGGCAATGAGTAAAGGTAAGGCAAGAACCAGAAAGAGGAGCTCTGGGATCTGTTTGGAAGGAGAGTGCATTACTCTTAGCTGGTCTCAGGAACGCTAGGTGACCTTAAGTGTGTTCCCCAGGCCAGGAGCCCCACCCTTTGCTGCCACTTATGTCTTCTGCCAATGGATTTAGATTTTCATTTTCTCAGGCAGAAGGTGGGAGTTGGGAGACAGGGATTCCAATTTAGCCTCCCCGAAAATTCCTAATGCTTTCAGAAGACCCCTCTGCCTGGCACATCACATACCAGGCTAATTCCAACCTCCAGGCAGGACTCTCCCCTGGGTTTCCTTATTCTCCCCCTCCCATCTGTCTGACCTTACTCTACTCCTCAGACAAGTCTCCCCTCTCTCCTCTTTCCTCCATGTCTGTCCAATACCCGCCTCCCCCACCACCTCCAATCTGTCTCCAGCTTTTTTTGGCTGCTGTCTCTTCTTCCTCCTCCTCCCTCCTTCACTGAGGCTGAAGAATCAGACTTGATTGTCCTGGTTTCTGGAAATACCCGTGTGTGGGCAGTAGATCAGCCCCGAAACAGAGGGATGGATGGATGGGGTAGTCTGGGAAGCCCTAGACCCCCAATGCAAAGACACCAAAATCCAAGGGTGTGGTCCATGCCTCTCTCCCTCTGGGGAAGGGAGGGCAGGAGGTTTATTAAGCAGTGGGGAGGAGTGAGAATTCAGAGGGCATGGACGCAGGCCATCTCATCTCCCAGGTCCTCCTCATCAAAACAGGAGAGGATGGACTCCTCATCACTATAAAGTGAGCTGGTCCCCTGTGCCAACAGGTCACTGGCGGCACTGTCCATCTCATCCAGTGTCAGGCGACATGCATCTGCGATCTCCTGCTTGGTCAGGGCCACGAAGCGTGGGTC
Source organism: Lyroderma lyra (assembly GCA_004026885.1). Taxonomy (NCBI): domain Eukaryota; kingdom Metazoa; phylum Chordata; class Mammalia; order Chiroptera; family Megadermatidae; genus Lyroderma; species Lyroderma lyra. Next base: position 33,642 of record PVJL010008278.1, read on the forward strand.
TTGGGCAAAGAGGCCTAGGCCCTCAGAGATGAGCACCTAGGGGCACAGATGGGATCAGAGTTGACAGAGGGCACAGCCACAGAGTAGAAGCAGCATGCACAGAGAAAGGGGTCAGTGTAGATAAATGATGTAGCCATGAGGACATACAGGGAAGACAGTGAGGGACAGGGGTGCATACATCATGCTAAGCAGAAGTCACAGAGCAAAGGAAGAGCTATAGGCACAGCACAGAGACTGGGGACCCCCTTTCCCTCCTTTGCAAACTCCCCCTTTCTCTCCCCCCCATTCCTGTTGCCCATGCCCCTTCTGGACTCACAGCCTCCACCAGGCTGTCAGCACTGCCCCTCTTGGCATGGCTGGGGTTTGAGTTGGTTCCAGGCATATGCAGACAGGTGAAGGTGCACAGTGGACTGCTGGCTTTGCTGAGGTATCCCTCCCTTGCTGCACCTTTCTCCACCAATAACAGTGGGGCGTATAGGAGCTGACCCCGTTGAGGAGGTGATGCCCAGGAACCCTGAACCAGAATAAACAGAGGGACAGTGATTGATAGGTTAAGTGTGAGGGTATAGGACTCACTCCCGTGCCTACCTCTTACCCTCCAAACATAACTGGAGTCAAACTGATCGTGTGTAAATCAGATTTGAGTTTATTTAAGAGCATAAACGACCTGGGTTTAAATACCAGCTTACTAGCTGTGTGATCTTGGGTGAACATTTTGGGGCCTCAGTTTCTTCATCTGTAAACTGGGGTTAATAATAGTACCTATGTCACAGGTACAGTGAGGATCGTGTGAATTCATATGTGCCCCGTTCTTCAGAAGGGCCTGGCATGCAATGTGTCTGATAAATCCAGCTTAGGCTGCCCCCACCTTGTGCCCTGCCTCACCTGTGCCCTGCTGGGCCCTGAGTGGTGCCCACGGTGATAGGTGCCTGGGATGGGCAAATCATCACCACTGCCCTGGCGTTGCAGACACTGGATTGTAAAAGAGGGCTTCCGACCTGGGGATGTGGGATAGGGGACACCAGGGACAAAGAAGAACATCAGTGCCTCCCCAGTCCTTTGCCTTGCTGGCTCTTGGGGACCCCCAGGACCCATGGTCACTCTCACCTGCAGGTGTTGGAGGTAGCAGACGGCGGCGTGGTGCATGGTGCCCATTCACATAGCTCTGGAGTCTGTGAAGTGGCAAAAGGATGGGGTGCGGGGAAGTCCCTGCCTGCTCATGTAAGTAGGAGAGCCTGTGTGGGAGGAGGGGAGGGAGCGTTGGGGGTGAGCTCAGGCCTGGACATCGGTGATGGGGTGCTGTCAGTCCTGCCCTCCCGCAAATGGCTCATGGGCTCATCCTACTTGTCATGGTCAGAGAACTGGTCAGGAAGTTCTTCCTCATCCTGCTTGTCCTGCCTCTCAGTTCCTTTGGGCTGAGAACTTCCTTCTTCTGGAATGGTGAGAATGAGAGCCCCAGAGCTTCTCCTGGAGAAGATGAGACAAGTTAGGCAGATCAGATCCCCCCAGTTCGGGGTCCTGGGGCCCTGGTCCTCTCTCATGCCATGCCCCACATCCCTTACAGAAATACTGGGGAAATTCACATAACATGAAATTAATCTGTCATCATTTAAAGTGAACAGGGGCTTTCTCTTAATAGACATTTGTCTCATTGGAAGGACCCAACATTTCAAAAGAAACCAGTTTGTCTGTTAAAGAGACAACTCCCACCCAAGAATCGGGGGTGTGCTGTGGCGGTAAGGAGGACGCTATAACAGCTAGGTGTGACCTCACTTCCTCCTTCCATTATCCCCATGAGATAAGGTAGTAGTCTCGGCCCCTTTCACAGGTGAGGAAATTAAGGACCATGAAAACGAAGTGACTAGCCCAAGGTCACTCAGCAAACCGCTCATCAGGATTGGAACTTAAACCCATTTCGTTCGTCCTCATGTGCTTTTTTCATTACATCTTCGTACTGCCTCTCTCACACCAAGCTCTCCTTGCCAACTATGCGCACCTGAGCCCTTGAACTTCTCCCATCTTTACCAAATTTCCATTAGAAGACTCTCAGGTCCTCCGCCGGTGGCCCTGACCCACCCCCGTACAGCCGCGAGTCCCCGCCTTCCCGCACAGTCTTCCCCCAGACCCAGGGCTGTACCTGTGGGCCGTAGCGGACTGTGTGGAGTTGGGAGCCCGCCCTCCGCCTTCACTGGGCCCAAGGGAAAGTGACTCTGCAAGTCTGTTCCCAGCAGGCAGACACGTAGAGGTCACGGAGCTCTGAGGAGATGGGGGCTGGGAGCCCGTGCACTCCTGTGGGGGCCACAGAAAACAATCCGGGTTATACCGACGTCACGTGGTGGGTTTCCAGAGAGCTCCCTGGGGCGGGGCTGAATCTGGGTCTTGCCCTCCAGCGGCGGGCGGTAGGTACTAAACAAACACTTGTCGGTCGCAGGGAGTGCTTTTCATGGCGGTGGGATGGCTTCTCCCCAGAGGCAGTGTGGCACTCAGGGCATTGAGGGAGCATTTTACAACCCTGGGGCCGTGAGAACTGGTCCTACTTTGTATGGGTCTCGGTCCCTCTCATCTTCCTCCTCCTCTCCCCCTTTCCCCTTCTCCTCTTCCTCCTCTTCTTCCTCTGTGTCACAGGTGAGGGCTTGCCGGATCTCAGTCCCCAAATGCTGTAGGCTCCTCAGACCAGCCTGCGAGGGTGCAAAAATAGGGAAGCGGGACAGCTCAGGCCTAAACTGGCCTGTCATTGAGCTTGCTTCCCATGCAGGAGTGTGGCGTTCGGGAAGGAGCCCCTCTGTGGGTCCTAGGGCCTCAGTTTCTTCATATGTGATCAGCAGGACAGTCAGCCTCTGCCACAGTGCCCCCACTTACCGCCCCCGCCCCCCCAGGCCCCGTTCTGAACACCTGAAGAGCAGAGGAGGTGCTGGGGTGATCCTCAGTCCCTAGCAGCCCCTTCTCTTTCCTCCGCCGGAATTTTCGGAAATAGTCCTGGATCAGAAATGTGGCGTAGAATTTGCCCACAGTGACCTCTTCCTCTGGGGGCAAGGAAAAGGAGGTAGGGTCATATAGGGGTCTTCTGTTTCCTCCACCATACTGACAGCACGGAATCCCCTTTGCCCCGCCCCCAGCCAGGGCTGGTTCTGTGGTGGTGAGCAGTCAATCTCTGACATTCAGAGGTGGGCGCAAGGAATTGGGGTGGGGCTAGCTCACCGTCTGCAGGGGGGATGACCTCATCTAGCAGCTTCTGCTTCATCCGCTTCCAGATCTTTTTGATGACAATCCGCAGCTCCTGATTGGCTTGCTCCAGGTTCCCTGCATCAGGAGAGGTTGTGAGGCATGAGCCAATAGGAATAGCCCTTCACAGCCACTACCTCACTGTTGGAGGGGCTTCACAGGCTTCTTCCACAGTCACGCACCGCCCGCATTGGACAGGTGGGGAAACAGGCTTAGAGAAGCTAAAGTAACCCACTTTGATGTTCAGAGCTAGGAGTGAGGACTAGCACTCCAGTTTGCTCCCTGTAATCTCCCCAGGGACCCTCCCACTCCTGCCCCTCCCCGCCATCACCTTCTGTCTTGATCTTCAGGGATGTCCGAACCAGGGCAAAGAGTGTGGCGTTGAATGTCACCGTCCCATCTGAGTTGAGGGGCATGTTCATCGCGACAAGTCTCTGTGTATACCACGGTCATGAAACTCACTTTGGGCAAGTGCCTGAATGCAGGCACGAATGCCCATTAAAGGGTAGAAACCTTTAATGATGCAACCAAACACCCCTTCCTCACCCAAGGCAAAGTACCTGCCCACCCCTGCCAGACGGTGGACAGCCCTCTCAGAGTCAGGGTTGGGGGTGGGCAGTTGCACAGACCTTGCAGGCCACTCGGTGTGGGCACAGCTTCCCGAATCCCAGTGGGGGCTGGATTCGTCTCAGCAGGGCAACCACATCCAGGTGCTTGATGCGGCCCCTTGGGCAGGTGAGGGTGGGTGGGAGGCACTACTGGATTGGAGATACCCCTCTAGCCCTTTCTCAAGGCCCACCAGCTTATCACTACCTCTTCCCACCAATACTTCAGAGCCGGCCAGGGGAAAATTGGAAGGCAGTGGGAGGGAGAGGCAGAGGATGGGGCAGTGGGAACCTTGGAGCACCTACTGACTGGGTAATGGGAGGAGTAGGTCAGAGGTTCTGGGACTGGGGGGACTGTGTGTGAGCAATGCACTGTCCTATAGGATACCAGGTATGGGGTTAGAGGGCGTACTTGGCCCCAGGGTCATATTCAGACCAGATCCTCTTGAATTCATCCAGGTGATGGGGGCCCAGGATGGACCAATCTCTGGTTAGATAATCAAAGTTGTCCATGATCACAGCCACGAAGAGATTTATAATCTGTGGGCCAGTGAGCAGGAGGGTTAGGTGAAGGGCACAGCAGGATGTAGGGGTTTGGTGGGAGGCTGAGATAAGCTTATATAGCCACTGGGTTGATTTCGTCCTAGGGCCATCCCTTTCACGTACTCTGAAGATCTGGGCTCCCCACTTCATTTGACATCCCCAGACCCTTCAGGACCAGCCCCCATGACAGTGGTGGTAGTTGTGGAAAGTAGTCCTCACCAGGAAGGCACAGAGCATGAAGAAGCTGATAAAATAGGCAATGGCAAAATTGCTACCACAGGTAAACTCCTCTCCAGGGCCGAAGTCAGACTCAGGGTCACACCGATTCCCAGGAAGGCTAGCAAGCATTATCTCCTGCCATGCCTCACCGGTGGCACACCTGGGGATCACACGGGGGTGCCATCATGGATGAGAGGCAATGAAGTCATGGTAAGTGGCATTGTCGAGGCTGGATGGGTTAAGATGACCCACTTCCTGATAGGGGCTACATCAGGCACAGATAGCATTTTGATATTTAAAAAGCTGGCATGCCATGCTTATGACAGTCATGTTTGCATTTTACAGATGGAGCACTGAGGCCTAAGAAAGGAATACTTCTTACAGCCAGACAGAGGATGGCTCAGGTTAGAATATTCTAAAGGATTCAGGTCACAGCCAGAAAAGGTCTCAGTTAATATGGAACTCCATGCTGCCCTGTTATTTTCAAAGCCCAGGCAGTCTAGGGCCCAAACAGGGTGTGTGGGCACCCAAGGACTTGCTGGGGACTGAGATGGCAGGGATGAGGTGTAGAAGTCACCTGAACAGAAGTAACACAGCCTGTGGAAAAGTCTGGAAGTTGTTGTTTCGGTTGATCTGTGTGCCATCCTGAAGAGCCACCTTGCCAAACATCTGTGGGCACATAGGGGCTGTGTCAGATGGGTTAACTTGTGCCCTCATGGGTTCCCACCCATTTCACAACTCCTAATATCCAAAGGATCTTCACAACCCTGACAAGCAGGCACTGATGATCCCATTTCACAGACATGTGGACTAACTCAGGGTCATCCAGTGTGTCTGTCTTTCCACCCACCAAACCCCACTTTTGGGCTATTCCTACCTAACCCCCTTCAGCAGATGAGTGCCTGAGAGATGCTCTTTAGGGTCCCCACTTGCCTGCATCCCAATGACTGCATAAATGAAGAATATCATTGCGATGAGAAGAGCAACGTAGGGCAAAGCCTATGGGGATGGAGAGGAAGACAGATACTCAAGCCCAGGTAGAGAACTGTAATCCCCAAAATGCACTGCTCCCTCAAGCCTGAGCCTGCTGAGAGATGTGGTCCATCCCCCAAGTGCTCATCTTATGACTACCAGTGTCTCCCAAATGTGGACACAGTATTATACAATAGAGTAAGGTCAGTGAGGCCAAGACATGTTGGGAATTGAGAATCTAAAAAGCAGGGAAAACTGGAGGTGGTAAGTTGCAGATGGATATGGCATTGGAGATACGAGATCTGACAATTAAGTTCGTGAACTTATCCTAGAAAAAGTGCTACATACCTCATTGCTAAATATCACTATAGTCACCTTCAAAGTACTTCCCTTAGAAAGCTATGTCCACCCTTCAAAGAAGTTTTGGAACTCTTTCTGGAGTGGCCATCAGAACTGTCATGGTATTACCCTTGATGTCCTGAATGTCATCAAAACGTCTTCTTTTCAATATCTCCTTTATCTCCAGGTAAAGAAAAAAGTCACAGGGGGCCAGATAAGGTGAGTAGGGTGGGTGCTCCAATTCCGTTATTTGTTTACTGGCTAAAAACTCCCTCACGGACAGTGGTGTGTGAGTTGGTGCATGGTCATGATACAAGAGCCACGAGTTGGTGAAAAGTTCAGGTTGTTTTGGTCTAACTTTCTCATGCAGCCTTTTCAGCAATTCCACATAGTAAACTTGGTGGACTGTTTGTCCAGTTGGTACAAATTCATAATTAACAATCCCTTTGATATCAAAAAATGTTAGCAACATCATTTGGACTGATGGAAATTTTTGGCTGTGGAGAATTAGCTGACTTTCACTCTGCACTTTGACACTTTGTTTCAGGGTGGTATTGGTACACCCATGTTTCATCACCAGTAATAACATGGCCCAAAACATTGTCTTGTATCTCCAAAAGGTCTTGGCAAACTTCAACTGCTTTGCTTTTGTTCATCGGTGAGCTCCTTCTGGACCATTTTTGCACACATTTTTCTTATGCCAAGATTTTCAGTTAATATTTTCCTAACTGTTTCTCTATTGATCTTTACTTGGTCTACTATTCTTCTCAGAGTCAACTGACAATTTTGATGCACAATTCAATGAATTTTTGCAATGTTTTCTTCAGTTCTGCTCATTACTGGCCACTGCCCTGACCTCTCTTCATCAGTGACACTTTTTCTCCCCTCAGAAAAACGTTTAACCCATTTGTACACTGCCATTTTCTTCATGACATTATCCCCATAAACTTGGACTAACGTGTTCCTGATTTCACCTCCACTCTTGCCAAGTTTAACAAGAAATTGAATGTTTGTTCATTGCTCTAATTCAAGCTCCGACATTCTTGTGATGACACACAACAACAATAATGAACACTACTCAGCAAGACACTGCCACACATCGACATGAACACAGCTGTGAGACACAGATATAGCAAAGTTATGAAACAGTTGTTTGTACAGTGCTGCCAATGTAAGTGCACAGGGGCAAGTTGGCAAACTTAATTTTCAGACCTCGTGTAGTTCTGGGAGATGGTAAAAAGGCAGGCTGAAAGATGAAAGCTTGGGGCAATTAGTGGTCAAAGGGATGGGGGTGGTTACCTGGAAGGATTTGATGAATGTCCAGAGCAATGTGCGGATCCCTTCACCTTTACTGAGAAGCTTGACCAGTCGCATGACTCGGAACAGGCGAAAGAAGGTGATGGAAATGCGGGAACTGTCCTCAGAGCTCTGGGTTTGGGGGTGTGGTGGGTATGCTCAGCACACATTTGCCCCAGCAACCTCCCTGCTCATGCTTTGACCCTCCCAGCCCCTAAATCCCTCAGAAGCCAGGCCCCAGGGTGGTCAGGGAGCATTTCTAAGGACTTTTCAGGAGAAAAGGAAGGGAAGGTGAGTGAAAAAAAGAAACAGAGAGTCCCTGTTGTGAGATGGGAGGCTACCTCGCCAAGGTGGCCACCATTCTAGAGGAAGATAAGGCCAAGACAGAGGTGAGAGAGGAGATGATGAGATCACCCACCCAAATGAACAAGGGGAGAAATTGAACAGTTATAGGGGATAATAGATGGTAGAGTCATTATGCAAGGAACAATGGGGAAAGTTACATGGTAGTGGATCAAGATAGTTGTAAAAGTTGGTAATGAGGGTGGAAGGAGAGGAGAGGGTACAGGAGATGATGAAGGAGATGTATTAGAGCCATGGAAAAAATGATGGAGCCAGTTATTTTATGGAGATGAGAGAATCCATGGGGGCCCCAAAGGAAAAGCCAGTGATGGAGATATGGAACAATCAGCATTGCCAATTGAGGTTATAGAACCATATAGTACCCAGTGGAGGAGATTATGGAGCCAACGGTGCAGTCAAGGGCAATGATAGATGTGAAAGACCCAGTGTTGGAGATGATGGAGTCAGTGGAGGAGATGGAGCCAATGAAGGAGTCAGCAGAGATGATGAAGCCAGTGGAGGAGATTGTAAAGGCAAAAAGGAAATAATAGAAATAACATTGAGAAAATAAAAAGAAATAACAGAGTCATTTTAGTCATGATGGAACCAGAGGATAGGTTGCAAATGGAATGAGGGACCTGGTGGAGGGGGACTTTGGCAGAACCCAACAGGGACTCAGAAAGGATAGAACTAGAATGAGGAGCATCGAGTGTCCTTGAGGGTGGTGGATGGGAGTGTGAGCTGCCTACACATTTGAAAGAAAATCCTGAGGTTAAGGCGGGGAAAGGTTTGTAGGGGGAGAGTGGGTTAGTGGGGAGGCCAGTCCTCACATTGACTTCAGTGACGGCAATATCCACTACGCTGCCCACCACAATAAGAGCATCAAACGTGTTCCAGGCATCGGCAAAGTAATGCTGTAGGCAGGAGGAAAATAATGTTCTGACTTCTCAGAGCTAGCAAGCTAGGGTAGGGGGCCAGTAGTGGTAGGAGCATTGAGGAGGCAGGGCCCAGCTTGGATCACATCATGGGTCTGGATTTCTCTCACTCCCTAGTCTCACAAGTCCCTGGTTGCTGCCCCCACCATGAGAACTCTGCAATGAGCTCCACCCCAAGGAATTCACGCATTGCTGGTGGGTCTAAGGCCAGAGAGCACCTTAGGCTTGAAGGCGATGATTTTCAGCACCATCTCAACAGTGAAGAGACCAGTGAAGACCATGTTGAGGATGTCCATGGCATAGTTGAAGGGAGCAGTCTGCTCATAGTGCTGGGGGAGAAAATCAGATATGGAGACAGAGCCTGAAGCAGAGATGCCCTCCCATCCCCAACCATATATTCTCTGGCTTGGACTGAGGTGAGTCTGGGGATGTGGTAGCACTATGTGGCCAAACTCCTCACACTGTCTGCCTCCCATTATGGACATTAGAAAGCCCAGCTCTTGATTTCCTAGCTTCCCTTGCAGCTAGTTCTGACTGAGACAGAAACATAAGTCTGCTGCTGGTTTGGCAGCTTCTTTGAAAAATATTTTTGTTTTCCAATAAAAGGCTCAAATTAGGAGAGCCCCCTGGTGCAACCTCTCCTCCTTTCTCCTGCCCCAAATGTAATGTTGATTCCTGGAGCTCTGACAGCCATCTCGTGACCATGAAGAAAAATCATGAAAATGAAAGCCAACTCACTAAAAATGGTGGCTCACAAAGATAGAGCCTGGGTCTCTGATGAGCAAGGAGCATATAGCCTACCTCCATACTTCTTGTTATGTGAGGTAACTATCATATTATGTTGACTCTAGGGTGTACATCGTTTCACATTTTAGAATCTTTGAAATTGGGGTGCACTTTATAATCAATGGCAACTTATAATTGCCATCTGTCATTTCTTTTTCACATTCTTAGAGCTCTGAACTCAGTATGCAATTTGCAATTATTGGCCTTAGATTAAGAAATATGGCCAATATCTTTATAGCTTAAGTCTCTATCAGTTGGGGGCTTTCTTACTTGCAGCCTAAAGCATTCCTAATGGTTCTCAAGGGATTGTATGGACAGAATAGGGTGGCTGGCAGGGCTCAAGGTGAGGATTTCAGACCTGCATGGCTAGAGCAACTGTGTTGAGCAGTATGAGCAGGAACATAAGGTACTCAAAGCCAGCAGAGTTCACAGTGGCCCATACACGATACTGATGCGGGTTCTTGGGGATGTAACGGCGGAGTGGTTGGGCCTTGAGGGCATATTCCACACACTGGCGCTGCATATGGATTCAGAGCACAAATGAGCGGTAAGGTCTCAGGGCAAGGAGGAGTGTATAGAGGGTTGGTGGTCATGGATCAGGGGTCAGAGGTCACCTGGTTCTTGTCCAGCTCACAGTTTTGGTACTCCTGCTCGCCCTGGGCACGGAAGGTGATGATGACAAAGCCCACAAAGATGTTCATCATGAAGAATGCAATGATGATGATGTAGACAATGAAGAACACTGAGATCTCCACATGGTAATTATAGATGGGGCCCTTGTCCTCTGCATGTGCATCAATGGCCTTGTACAGCAGTCTGCGGAGCCAGTGGAGGCAGGTGAAGGGATATCCCAGCCCCCTCAGACCTGCCCCCAGACCATTTATGATAGGCACCCCCGAAACTCCTAAATCCCCTGACCTAACCACCTGGGACCTCCATACATACCCTAAGAGACATTCACCAGGCCCTTCAAGACCCCTAAATCCCTTGAGTTCCCTCAGACCCCCAAATCACCTTACAGCCATTTGTAAATCCCCACACATTTCCCCAGAACTCCCCCACTATTCCACAAAGATCTCTAAATCCCTTGTAATTTCAACTTGAATTCCCTGCTCCATCACTCCAGATATCTCCAAGTACTACCCCAAAGGTTTGCACAACATTCTGGAAAACCCTGAACTCCTTACTCCACCTCTTCTGAGACCTCTGCCCAGTCCCTGCAGGCATCTACCTGGTCCCCCTTAAATCCTGTCTACTCCTCTATCGATTTCTACCTAGTCCTTCAGAGACCTCTACCCAATTCCTGGTGACCCCACCCACCCAGGACCCCAAAGCACCCTAGCCAGCTACTGGAACACCTTTACCCAGTCCCCAGATATGCTTCTTAGTCCTGAGAAAACCCCATCCATTCTCAAGAGAACTTTATCACATCCCAAGATACCCTCCTACCCATCCCCAACAGATTCCAAGCCAGTCCCCTAGAGGCTATTTCTCAGTCCCCTGCCCATCCCTGGGGCCCTGCCCCTCACGCAGGCCAGCCTTCAAAGGTGGAGACAGTGAACAGAGCCATCATGGCTGAAAGGACATTGTCAAAGTTGAAATCGCTGTTGACCCAGAGCCGCTCCCGGACCAGGGGACGTGACACATCTCCATCGGGATAAACCAGGAAGGAGCCCCTGTAGATGTTGCAGACAGGCTGGGTGGGTGAAGAGGGGTGGGGAGCTGTGGAAAAGGGGACTGGGGTCTCCAGTATGGAGACAGCAGGACTTAGTGTTGCAGCTGAATAGCCTGGGTTCAAATCCTGTCCCTCCATTTACTGGCTGAATGACCATGGACACTCATTTACTGCTCACCAACCCCCCCCCAAAAAAAAACTTGTGAGATCTACACTCTTTTTATTCCCATGCTTCTGTTAAGAAAGATGGGACTCAGCAAGGGTAAGAAATGTAGGAAATTGCAAGGTTAAGAAAAGTCTCATGGGATGGATTTGAACCAGGAATGTCTGACTTCAAAGCCCATGCTTTTAACCACTACCCTCTACAGGACTCTCAAGACAGAAGCTGAGGAATTGGTGTGGAGGTGAGGGGTGTATTTGGGGATTTCTGGGAGGTCTGAGGTAGAATGTAGGTAACTTGAGGGAATGTGGAGAAGGGTTTGGGGGAGGTATTAGGGGGTCTCTTAGGCTTTGGTGAGATCTGAGAGTCTTTGTAGTTTTGGGGAGAGTTCTGGTGGTATATCTTGGGGCCTTGGGGAGTTCTTGGAGTTTTGGGGGCCTTTATAAAATCTGGGGTGTCTTGGGAGGAAACTCTAGAGGTTTCAGGGGCCTTGGTGAGTTCTAGGGGCCTCTGTGGCTGTTGGGAGGGGTCCTGGGCTCCATTAAGGGCAGGGTCTTGGCCACTCACTTGCATTCTTGGGGGGTGTGTTTGGCCTCATCAGTGCAACTGTAGAATTTCCCCTGCAGAGAGGATATTTGTCAATCAGGTTCGCCCTTCACCCACAGCTTGACTCATGCCTGGGCCTCCCTCCTGTATTTATTCCCACCTTGAAGAGCTGCACGCCAATGCAGGCAAACATGAATTGCAGGAGTGTGGTTACAATCATAATATTCCCGATGGTCCGGATGGCCACGAACACACACTGCACCACGTGCTGCAGGCATCCACGAATATGGGTAATGGATACTGCAGGCCACAGTGGCCATGGGGCAGGGACTGTGGGCATGGGTGGGGCTCAGGGACTTGGGTGAGTAACATGTGGTCCCAGGTCAGGGGTCAGTGTCTGGAACATGTGGTCAAGGGGCAGTGATGTGGCCCAGGGACATGTGGGCACCAACCAGCAAGAAGTGTTTGCCAGGTGGGGATATGTGGCTACGTGTCAGGGACTCAGATCAGAGAAATGTAGTCATTGGTAAGGAACATGGGTCAGGCCACATGGCCAGTGGTCAGGCACACGTGGTTACATGTCAGGTCCAGGCTTTGTGGTCATGTATCAATGCAAATGGTCAGTTTGATCAGTGATCCTGGCTCCAGGGGTAGGGCAGGGTCTGGGTCCTGTGGGCTTGGGTGGGGTGGGGTTACCTTGAGTCCCTTGGCCCGATTGATGGCTCGAAGAGGCCGAAGTACTCGGAGTACTCGCAGAATCTTCACCACCGAGATGGCGCTAGAGCTGGGGAGGGGGCAGTCCTCAGGCCCTAGCTGGGGCCTGGTATGTGCTCTGGGAGTAATGGAGCAGGTAAGGGGTCACTCACTGGATGCCAAAAGAGATGAGGGACACGCTAACCACCAGCAGATCCAGTAGATTGAACCAGCTACGGCAGAAGGAGCCTTGGTGTAGGAAGGCCCCAAACACCATCATCTGGGGAGTAAGAGGTAATAAGGTTAAAGCCCAGATTTGGGGATCAAAAGGGGAGGTGGGGATGGAAACAGGGGAGGTGAGCTGTGGGTATAGGTGGGGAGTGAGTTGAGGCAACTTGGGGTATGATTGGGGGCCATTAGTTACCTTTAGTAGAATCTCCACAGTGAAAATGGAGGTGAACGCATAATCAAAGTACCCCAGAATCTGGGGGATGGGAAAGAGGGGGAGTCACTGAGTCATGGATGAGGGGGATCCTAGATGTGTATGTGTGTGTGTGTACCTCTCTATATAAAGGTTACCCTCCGTCCCTCCCTCTCTCATCATTAAGTTCAAGAACTCTACAAAGCAAAGGTTTGACCATCAGAAAGGCCAGAGTTCAAATTGGGGTTACTCTGCCTCTAGCCAAGTACATGAGTGCCTTTGACCTACTCAGCTTCTCTAAGCATAGCTTCCTCCTCAGCTGAACACTGATCTCCTCTCTGGCACTTGCTTTGCCAAGTATGTTGCATACATAGTAAAGGCTGGCACCACAGCTTGTGCCCAGTAGGACACCCCTATAAGTGCCCCCCAGCCCCCAGCCAAAAGCTCACATGGTTGCGGAAGGAGTGGGCTCGGATGGGGTCCTCAGCAGCCAAGGACACACTGCTGAGGATGATGAACACCAGAATAAGATTGGTGAAGACATGATGATGGATGAGGGTGTGGCAGGCCTGCCTCAGTCTGGAGAGTGAGCAATGGGATGTGGTCAGAATCCAGGACCACAGACTTGTACAAGGGATGCAGCTCAGGCCCTGTTGCATCAGGCTGTGCATTCCTTTTCCAGCTCTAGCTGCTCCCTGACCCTCCACCTGCTCCAGCCCCTCCTCCACCCACTCCCATCCCCATCTTCTCCCAGCACTCACGGGTTGGTTTGGCTGAGACAGAAGAAGGCACTGCCATCAGGGATGGGCACCACCTTCTCCTTGGGTACAACTTCCTGCAGGAGTTCTACATGTCCTGCACCCCCTTCCTCCTCTTCCTCCTCCTCCTCCTCCTCTTCCTCCATGCCTGACACCAAAAGATCAAAAGAGAGAGAATTGAGAAAATGTATGTAAAGCACCTAGAACAGGGCTTGGCACGTGGTAAATTCTTCCCATCCCCCTGTTAGAATGTCAGCTCCTCAGAGAAAGAATTTTAGTTTGCTTTGTTCACTGTATATCCCCAGTACTTGGAACGGTACTTGGGACACAGTAAGAGCTCAGTAAATGTGTGTTTAATGAACATTGCCATCCTTGCAGTCATACACACACTATTGTAAAATAAAGGCTCTGAGAAGTTCTGTAGTAAAACAAAATGTTTATCTTTTTAAATCTCAGTATCCCATATGTTGCTGGCCATACACCAAGCCCATTATTTTCAAGACAATCTGAGAAAAGGCTGCTCTCCAGAGAAGAGGAGCTCAGGGATCAAGAGCTCTGTCTGGGTGCTGTCCCTAAGGTCCCCCACCTACTCCACCTAGCCCTGGCCACTTGCCTGCTCCTTCATTCTTTGTATCCTCCTGTTCCTCATTCTCCTCACCAGGCACCTGGTGACAGGAAGATAGGGGTCATCGACAGTGGAGGAGACACCAGAGGATGGACACGGGAGGTATGGAAGGGATGAAATGATGAAGGAATGAATAGGCAGAGGTAAGGGGTTAAAGACACAAACACAAAGACAGGTATTGGTGGTAGTATGAGGTGCAGCCGGTGCTCAGGCTTCTAACTCACTAATGCTCCATTCTCCTGTGGGGTTTTCTGCTCAGTGCTCTTCTCCCTGTGTGAGGAAATGGGGTGGTGGTGGTGATTGCTAAGAATTGCAACAGATGGGTGAGGCTGAAGTGGGACAGTGCAGTCAGAACAGACCTTTCTTAGATCCAATAGACTCTCCCTGCTTCTGTCCCATCGCCACAGTCTGTTCTCACAGCAACCAGAAGGATCCCATTAAATCTGAAGTCTGGCACATCCCTCTTCTGCTTATACCTCTCCCATGGCCCCCATTCACTCAGAGCAAAAACCAAAGTACTCACTGTGGCCCAGAATGCTCGCAGTCTGATCTCCCTATTCTCTCATTTGAGCTCACTCCCTACCACCTTCCTCCTTGAGTATTCCATTCCAGACTCACTGGTCACCTTGGTGTTTTTTGAATGTGCTGAGAATATCATCACTTCAGGGCCTTTGTACTTGCTGTTCTCTTGCCTTGAACATTCTTTCCCCAGATATTTTCATGGCTTACTCCCTCACTTTATTCATGTCTCTGTTCAACTGTCACTTCTGAATAGATATCATCCTTGACTACCCTAACCAAAATAGAAATCTTAATTTTTCTCTATTCTTTTATTTAGCTTTCATTTTCTTCATTACATAATATATATATATATATATATATATATATATATATATATATATATTCAGTTGTTTGTGTTTTGCTTGCCTTCTTCAACTCAAATGTCAGCTCCATGAAGGAGAGGATTCTTTCTACCTTGACCCTTGCTGTCTCCTCAGCATCTAGAGAAGAGCTTGACACAAAGTAGATGCTCAATAAATGCATGTTGAATGAATGAGTACTGACAGGTTGGATCTGGAAGTGGGGATTGCCAGGGTGACCAAGTCATCTCTGATGGTGTGGGATGTGTGTGTGGGTTCCTAGGCAGGGATCCAGGGAAAAACTGTCTTGGAGTCAAAGCCAGACATCACCTGCCCGTGTCCTTGGAAGTGCCTGCATCTCCACTGGCCAGGTTGTCCACAGCAATGGCAAGAAATACGTTCAACAGGATGTCTGGGGTGAGCTCAGGTTGTAAAGGATGGAGAAGTAGCCTGCTTCTAGACTGCCCAGGTCCCTCTGTCCACCCCCACCCTGCCACCATCCAGTTCCCCAAGGATCCAAGGATACAGTTGCCGCAGATGAACAGAATGATGAAATATATGCACACCAGCATCCCTGGGAAGAAGGGGCCACCGTAGGCCATGATACCATCATACATAACCACATTCCAGTCCTCACCTGTCAGGATCTGAGTATGGGAGGTCACCATGAAGCTCTTGGGGCCCTTCCCCCACCCTAGGATACTTCTGACCCACCCATCCCATGGTTTCCAGGCCCCACCTGAAAGACAGTGAGGAGGGCTTGGGGGAAGGTATCAAAGGTACTTCGCTTAGTGTGGGTCTGGTCAAAGTTGAACTTGCCCCCAAACAGCTGCATGCCAAGCAGGGAGAAGATGATGATAAAGAGGAAGAGGAGAAGCAGCAAAGATGCGATTGATTTCATTGAGTTGAGCAGAGATGCCACCAGATTGCTCAGAGATGCCCAGTGCCTGCAGCAGAGATGGAGGGGGCAAGGTTGACATATCCAGTGATGAGTCAGGAGCCAGAGGAAGGCTCCAGCTTGGGATGCACTGGGGCAGACTGGGTTAAAATGACCTTTCGTGTCAGGGTTGGAAGTGATTTTGGAGTTGTGGTGAGGTGAGAGTAGGAAGTGAGGGGGGAGATGAGTTTGGGGTTAGGATTGACATTAGAGGTATAATGGGAAATGAGGTTAGGATGGAGGGTAAATGGGAGTTGATGGAGCTAGAATTGGGTTTCAGGTTGGGACCAGGACTGGGCTGAGGTTAGGAATTGCAGATAGGGATGGGGTTAGGGTTGGGGGTTGGGGTGTATTTGTAATTATAGATTACCAAGTTGGGGATAAGTTTGGAGTTGAGCAGTGTTGGGACAAAGGAGAGGATGGAGATAAGATTGGGGTTGGGGCTGGGAATGGGGTTGTGATTGAAAATAGGCTGATGGTTAGGAGCCATGGATGTGGGGGTTGTGGTTAGTGATGGGGCTGAGGCTGTGAGTTAGGGATGAAATTGAAGATGGGGTTGGGACTGGGTGTTGGGGTTGTAAATGAGCTCGTGGATGATGAGGCATTGGGGGTTGGGTTTGAGATGGTGTTGTGGTTGGGGGTTGGGATGGGGTTTGGGTTGGGCATGGGTATGGAATTGAGTTCAGAGACGGGGTTGAGTTTGAGGAAGGGGATGGAAATGGAGTAAACACCCTCCCCACTGGACTTGAATCTTTATAAAGGCAGAAACTTGATTCCTGGTGCTCCCCTAGGGCCTGGAAAGGTACTTGGCACATAGTAGGCACTCAATAGATATTTCAAAAATGAATGATGATATAGATAAAATTATCATTGGAGCTGCAGTGGGAACTGTTGGGGTTGTGTTTGGGGTTCTAGTTCTATCTGCTTCACCGACACACCTGGTGACCTTAAAGATCCTGAGAAGGCGCACACATCGGAGCACTGAGATGCCCAAGGGCTGCATGGCGCCCACCTCCACCAGTGTGGTCTCCAGGATGCCCCCACAGACCACAAAGCAGTCAAAACGGTTGAAGAAGGAGGAAACATAGGCAGAAGGGCCCAGACCATACAACTTGAGAAGCATCTCCACCGTGAACAGACACAGCAACACTTTGTTGGCGTACTCTGTGAGGAGAAGGGTAGGGGTGACCAGACTAGCCAATTTCCATGGTGACCTGTGGGGAGGTAGGGGCCATGGAGTGATCTGGGGTAGCTGGGGTCATGCCTCAGACACAGTCTGTGGGTGGGTTTCGGGTTAGGGATTTGGATGAGTTTGTAGGTCAGAGTGGGTGAGGTTTTAAGGGGCTTGGAGCTTGGGCAAGGGCTTGGCTGAGGGCTCAGTTAGCCTCTGTAAGCCCAAGAAAGCTCCAATTCAAGGGTAGAGTTAGAGGTTGGGGTTTAGTTAGGACTGGGTGGTTTGAAGTTCAGGTTTAGAAGTGTGCTCAGTATTAAGGTTGAGGTTGAGATTAAAATAAATGCTAGTAAGAGCTACCACTTATAAAGTATTAGCTTTATGGTTGCCGGGCAATGTTCTAAGCTCTTTTCACTTTAGCTCATTTGTCCTACTAACCACCCATGAAATGAATACTATTACTAACCCCATTTTCTAGTTGGGGAAACTGAAGCACAGAGGAGTTAACCTGTCCAGACAGTGTGGTATTAAGAGCTTGGACCCTGAAGCCAGGCTGCCTGGGTTTGCCACTCACTAACTGAGTCCTCGGATTAGTCACTTAACCCTTCAGTAACTTGGTGCTCAGCACTCTGTGATTTAGTACTTAATTCTCATAAGGTTGCAGTGAAGAGAAATTGAGTTAGTACATGTAAAACACTGAGAATACAGCTTGACACACAGCAAGCACTACATAAGTGTAAAGTACAAGGTGGGATGGGACAAGCTAAGGTTTCTGCATTGACTTGCATGGTGAGGCAGTGTCTGGGGGGCCTGAGGCACCTGAGAGATCCTGGATTGGCACTTCTGGTGTGGAGGGAATTGGGGACTTGGGGAGAGGGTTGGTAAGCTGGGGGGCGCACCCTGGGTCTGGGTGAGCCATACGGGCTGCCCGTGGTGCTCTGAGGCGATGGTCAGCGTGTTGAGGAAGACGAGCAGCAGCACGGCCCAGTAACAGGCATTGGACTTCACAGCCTGCCGGCAGCATGCCCGAAGGCCCCGGTTGGTGCGACGGAGTCGGCGGCTGGGTGGAAAGGGGAGCCCACTGGCTGAGATCACCTACCTCAGCCTGCTCTGGGGGCTCAGGTGGGGCTCACAAAGTCATGGGATGCAGAAGTCACATAACTTCTCCAACTCACCAGACCCTGGTTTTCATGATCTTGTTTCTGGAAAAGAGGGGGAATGAGAGGTGGATATCATAATGGGCTGAAGGGCAATCATTGTCTGTGGCTGGAGGTCAGGGACTGGGGTCAAGTTTGGAGGCTAAAGTAAGTACTAGGGGCAGAGCTTGGAGTGGGTTCTGAGCTGGGTCAGGGGTCAAGGGCTGGGGACCCTTACAGGCAGCGTGTACAACTGGCCAGAACCCCCTCCTCCTCTTCATCATCGCCTGGAGTCTCTGCCATTGAACCAGTGTCACTGGCTGGGAGGCTGGCTGTGGACAGAGTGGGAATAGAGGTCAGCACATAACGACCTCCAGGGTTCCATCCATGGCTTTCCCCTTTGTCTACCCATCTCACCCCGCTCCCCAACCTGGATGGACCCCCACCATGGCTGCTGGTGGAGTGTGTGGAGCGGGTGGAGTGACTAAACCAGCGCAAATGTCCATGTCTTCTATTGGTGAGCTCTGCCAGTTGTAGCCCTGCGGGGATAAGGAGGACCGTTGGGGAACATGGCCTGGGGTGAGGTTAGGACTATGTGCACGAGCGTGTGTGTGTGTGTGTGTGTGAGGGAGTGTTACATGGAATCTTTGTTCTGGGTATAGTTGGGAAGGGGATTTGGGTCTGGGTCTGGGACTGGGTTTTGTGTCCAACTGGGGGGTGGGCCGAGAGTTGTTGCAGGTGGGGGCTGTGTCTCAGGAGGACAGCCCACATCGGACACCTGCATGGAGCAGGGAATGGGCCAGATTGGGGTTGCCTACGGTGGCCAGCATGGCCCTCTTCAGCCACAGAACCAAAGTTGCCATCAGCTGAGGGGTCTTCGATGTCCAGTTCCTCTGCCTGCATGATCCAGTCCAGGTAGCCCCGCAGGTCCTCCTCCAACTGCTGCTTCTCCCGCAACTTCTGGAAATCCCCTCGTGCTTTTGCCTTCTCCCTTTCCTTGGAGAACTCCCTGCGGAAGGAGGGTAGGAGGATAGGTGGGAGAACCACCCTGGCCCCCTCTCCTTACCCATTTCAGCCACATTGACCTACTTGCTGTTCATGGAATATGCCAAGCACATTCTTGCTTTGGAGCCTTTGCTTGGGATGCTCTTTCCTCAGATACCCACATGACTCATTCCCTCATCTCTCACATTTTTATTCGGATAATGCCTTCTCAAGGAGGCCTGTCTTGATTGTCCTTATTTATAAGTGTAAGATGTCCCCTTTCCTTTTTTATTTCTCCTTTCTTTCCATAGCACATATTCCATATAAAACACCATATATATTGTACACACACACACACACACACACGTAATTTGTTGCTATTATCTGTCTCTCCCCACAAGAATGTAATATCTAGGAAGGCAGAGATTTTTGTCTCTTGTTCCATTCCTAAAACAGTGCTTTGCACACAGCAGATGCTCAGTGTTGATTGAATGGAAGGGTATTTCAGATGGGTTTTGATGATTGCCTAGGAGTTTGCTAGGAACCAAAAAAGGAATAGGAGCTGAGGGGTAGGATGAGGGGCAGGATGAGGGGAGTGTCTAGGCTCCTCACCCACTCAGGACGCCAAGTACAAGGTTGAGGACGAAGAAGGACCCAAAGATTACGAGACTCACGAAATACACCCAGGGAAGCTCATACCCCATGGCATCCTGCATCTGGGGAGAGAAAGGGCATTCATCCCTCAGGTTATGCAGACTCTCCTGCCTGAACTCATGGAGGACAGGCAGGTGCAGCCCCTGCACTGTGTGCCCGCGGTCCACCTCACCCAGTAGAGCACGTCGGTCCAGCCTTCCATGGTGACACACTGGAAGACCGTCAGCATGGCGAAGAAGAAGTTGTCGAAATTGGTGATGCCTCCGTTGGGCCCTGCCCAACGTCCGCGGCACTCAGTCTGGTTCAGTGTGCACACACGCCCCGAGCCTGAAGATGCACAGGGCGACGGGTCCTCCTCGGCCTCCACATCTGTGGGAAGACTGGAACTCTGAGCTCAGAAGCACGGCCACCCACAATCGATACCCCTTTGGAGCCCCGCCCACCTGGGAAGTTCATCTCAGGGTCCTAGACTTTGTAAATCAACGGTAGCCCTTAGCCCCTGACTCTGTCTGTTCAGGATTCTGAACCACTGAGAAACTGAGTCCCAACCAGAGGGATTTGGGGAGTGGGACTGTAAATCTTGGGGTGGAATCTTGTAAATAAGAGTGAGGCATGAGCCTGGGGGTGGTGGAGTGTTGTGAATTTGGGAGGGTGTCTTAAAAAGAGGGTGGGGGTAAGGCTTGGGGTCTGGATGAAAGAAAGGCCTGAGTATATAGGGCCAGTCCAGTAGGGTGGAGTCTTAAGTGCGGGGCTGGGCATTGGCCGAAGGGTGGAGCCCTGTGATAGGGCGGAGCTATTAGCTAGGGAGGCGGGTGTAGTCTGGGATTGAGGGTGGAGTATTGAATATGGGGGTAGGGATTTTTTATCTGGGAGTGGAGCCTGAGCCTGTGGGCGGAGTCTTATGGATTTGGGTTTCCTTGAGAACACGGTGGGGCCTAGGAACCAGTGGAAGGGGCGTGTCCTGTCTCGGGACGGGTTGGCGGGCTGACCAGATCCCAGGATGTAGCACGTCTTGTGCATGCGTCCGAGGAACAGCTCGAGTCCGATGATGGCGTAAATGATGATGACGAAGAGCACTAGCAGTGCGATGTGCAGCAGTGGCACCAGCGCCTTCATGATGGAATTGAGCACTATGTGCAGGCCTGCGGGGAGCCAGAAATGGGCAAAGTAGGGGCAGGGTCCGCTCAGACCCTCCCCCACCCCGCATTTCTCCCCATCCTCCAACCCCAGGGCAGCGTTCCACTCACTCGGGACTCCAGACACCAGCCTCAGTGGCCGAAGCACGCGAAATGCCCGCAAGGCCTTCACATCGAAGCCCCCCGGCTTCCCCCCGGTATGCAGAGCGTCCCCCGGCCGTCCGGGTCCCTGCTCCAGCAGCACGCTGAACAATCTTAAGGGAGAGCAAAGGACAAGGTGGGGGTCAGGTTTGGCACCCTCTTCCACCCCTCCTCTTTCCTCGGGAAAGCACAAGTCCCTGTAACTGGAAATGCAAATAGGCTTAACATTATTAACATTCCTGATTTTGGCTGCCAAATGGGGACAGTCTAAAGCAGTCTCTTCCCTGAGTCCTGAATTCAGAGGGCCTGGGGTGGGAAGTTGAACTGGGGTGGGGGCGCCCCCCGCAGACGCTCACCCAACCACGACGATGATGAAGTCAAGCAGGTTCCAGCCATTGCGGATGTAGGCGCTGGGATGGAGCACTAGCCCATAAGCGACGATCTTGAGCACTGTCTCCACAGTGAAGATCACCAGGAACACGTACTCCACCTGCTCCTGGGGGAGGAGCCAGAGATGGAGGAGTTATTTGGGTTGTGGATTGAGGGGATGCATAGAAGGGGGAATAGTTGGTACAAGGGGTGTGGCCTGGCAGGTTATTTGGATCAGAGCAGGGGCAGGGCTTGGGTGGAAGGCTTGAGGCCTGGTTCAACTGGGGCTGTATCTGACTGGGGGCCACGCAGGGTGGGGCAAGCCTCACCAGGTTGTGGTTCGCAGTGTTGGAGTCGTCCTCCGGAAAGGGGATGTAGACCCCCAGGGCCACGCAGTTGGCAAAGATGGTCAGCAGGATGAGGATGTCAAAGGGCCTCAGGTGGACATGGTCAAGGACCCAGGCAGAGCAGCCTCAGAACCCTCACATTCCCTTGGGCCCTCCCCACCCAGTGCTCACCCTTGACCCCAAGGTGACCATCCCTGAAATTCCCAGTCCCTGCCCTGACCAAGGCCTTGGCTCTGATCACCCTCCCCCTCCCCCGAAAAGGTTAGCCATCCTCACGTCTTGCTATGACTTAGTTCTTGACTCTTGATCCCCCTGGTGACTTTCACTTTTCTCAACTCTCCTTTGAAGCCAGTTCTTGACCCTTGATCCCTCCCTGGTAACCTTAGCCCTCCTTCATTCCAGCCCTCACCTAATCCTCGACTCTTGGTACCCTCGTGACCCTCATGCCACTGGCCTTCCAGGATGCTTCCACTCTACGATGCTGATGCAGGACCGCCGCAGAGGGTTGGCCAGGGTGAGGCAGAAGAGCGCCCGGGGTGACCTCTGAGTACTGGCCACTGTTACTGTCTTGTGCTTACTGTGCTGAGCCCTTCGCTTAGGGGTCCCCAAGCCCGATGCCTTGCCGATTTCACCTCCTGAATCTGGTGGCCCAGGGCACAACCCCCATTCGGGACCAGGGCCTGACCCATTGGCTGGACTGGACTCTGGGTTAATGTCTGTATGGAGAAACCAAGTCAGGAGGGACAGGTTATTCAGCCAATCATGGCTGCCTTCGACCTGATACCTTTTCTCTTAGGGAAGGAGAAAAGAGCATGTAAAATTAGGAAGAGTTGGTATCTGAGTTAAAAATGGTGGTGGTGGGGGGGCGGCAGGTAAGAGCTGCTATTGGAATTGATTGTGGGTAGAGTGAGAGTTTATAGGGGAGTGAGGAGGAAATTACAGCTGCAAATGAAGTGGGGTTTGGTGGTAGGCTTGGGGGAAGAGTTTAAGTTGGCATGGGGTACAATTAGGTGTGTAGCAGAGCTGGAGGCAAATTTAGGGTTAAATTCCTGGGGCAGATTTTTTTAGTTGGGCTTAAATACAGGTGGAAGTGGAGTGTGTTTGAGTTATGATTTAGGGTCAGGACCAGGTATTTGAATGAGCTGGGATTAGAATTAGGATCAAGGTTAGGGCTGAAGATGAGTTTGGATGGGATCTCACTTGTGCATTGGGGTTTTCAGCTAAGGCCATTCCCAATTGCCATGGCCATGTTTTAGCCTCTGAGGTTCAGTACATTGGCCTGATTAAGATCCTCAGCTTTGGAGAAAAGAAGCTGCCTGAATTTAAATCCTGACTCTACCACTTGGTAGTGGTTTGTGACCTCGAGCAAGCTACATAACCTCTGAGCCTCAATTTCCTCATCTGTGTAATGGCGTGGTAACAAGAAAACCTGCATTGCAGGGTTGCTGTGAGGATTAAGTGAGTGGAGCATTCAGGAGCCTGTCTGGCACATAATGTTACTCCCAATTTGCAGGTGAGGAAATGGGTTCAGAGAGAGGAAAAGTGATTTGATGAAGGGCCTGAACTGGGAGTCAGACCCAGGTGGTCTCGGACTCCCTCATGACCTATTGCCATCATCAAGTGCGTGCTCCCTCTTCCTAATGGTTTTTGTCCTTACAAATAAGTCCACACCCTTTCTGGAAAGTCAGGCCCATGCCCTAACGGGACTGACGTCCAGGGATTGGGGTTGCGGTTAGGTGACGTTAGAGCTCATGGTCATGTCTGTGTCCATGTTGGGGTTTGCACTCTAACATGGATTTGCCATCTGGTTGGTGAGGTCTGTGTTAGGATTAAGCTTGGGGCTGGCTTTGGAACTGAAGTTGGGGTGGGAGAGAGGGGTCAAGGCTAGGGTTGGGGTTGAGTCTCAGCTGGGAACTATGGCTGTGGGTGGGACTAAGAGGCAATAGAGGGCAGTGTGTGGGTCGGGCTGAGCGTCAGGGCTTACTTAGAGGTAAGGCTGCGTATGGGGCCGGCTGGGATGGGAACAGGGTGATGTGGCTCTGGTCCCCCGGTGGCTTTCCACGGGTGGGGTCCTGGTGGGCAGTGGGTGGGTCAGAGGGGCCAAGGGTAGAGCAGAGCCCAGGCTTGCTCAAAGGGTCTACAGGGGTGGAAGGCTGCTCTCACCTTTCCTGCCTTCAGATGCCGACATCCTCCTTTCGAGGTTGAAGAGCCATCTGCAAACAGCCCCCCTCTCTTCCCGCAGCTTTGGAAGGATTAAGGTCACAGGGCGGGGCCATAACAGCGTGCAATGGGAGGGTGAGCAGGGGCGAAGATGGGACATTTGTGGGCCAGAGCCTGGCAACAGAAAAGGCACTGATTTTTTTAATAAAGTATTTTTGCAAAATATATACCAGCACCGAGCAGTCAGAAGCTAAAGTAAGAAAAATGACCTAATTTTTCCAACAGTATCTGAAATTTGAAGTACATAGGAATAAACCTAACCTAATATATGAAGGCTGTCTGGAAAGTATCCAGCCGTGTGATATGAACAATAGATGCATTTATGGCTGGGTTTTTGTTTCCTGACAGCCCTCGTCTGTGCAAGATCTCCATGGAAAAAAGTTATCATTATTATCAAGTGATTGAGGGGAGCCTAAATAAATGGGTAAATATATTAAATTAAGAAATTGAAATAGTCACAACGGTGACGATGTCAATTCTTCCCAATGTGACCTGGAGATTTAATGCGTCCCAAACAAAATCTTAGAAGACCTTCTCATGGAATTTGACAAAGTGATTCTAAAATGTGTATCGCTATACAAAGGACCTAGAAAAGCTAAAATCATTTGAAAGAATGAAACAACAATATGGGAGGACTTGCTATATCAGATATCAAGGCTTGTTATAAAATTACAGTAATTAAAAACTAAGCAATTCCAAACTTGAGCCCCATATAAATGTACACATGATTTATGTCAAACGTCCCACGACTGAGCAGTGGAGAGACGGTGTTCTTTTTAATGAATGGTGGTTACATGGATGTTTACTGTGTAATTATTCTTTGGAGTGTATACATATGTGTAACACTAAAGCATTTGTTGTATACGTGAATACTTAGTAACTACAACTTACTTTCTCTTACCATATTATGTGTCAGACACATAGTACAATGTGCTTTACATGAATTAATTCTGTTTTAATCCTAGGAAGCAGGTACAGTAGTCCCACTTTATCCGTGGTGGTACATTCCCAGACCTCCAGTGGATGCCTAAAACAGCGATAGTACCGATTCCTAGGTATACTACTTTTCCCCCCCATGTACACATACCTTTTCACTTAAAGGAAATACTTTATGGCTTCTTTTTGGCATATCCGAATTGCCAGCATCATACTCTTGCTCTTTGGGGTCACTGTTAAGTAAAATAAGGGTTATTTGAACACAGACACTGCCATACTGGTGAATCGGATAATGGAGAAGGCTATTAGGTAGTGTATGCCTAAGGGCAGGCTGGAGGAAGCGACGGTTTCCGTGAAGTTGGGGATGGAGCAGGGGGGCGGGAGATTTTATCACATTACTCACAGTGGCGTGCAATTTAAAACGATTGAGTTATTTCTGTAAATTTTCACTTAATATTTTCAAATGGTGGCTGATCTCTGGTGACTGAAACAGCAGAAAGTGAAACTGTAGATGGGGAAGAGACTACTGAAGTCTCATTTTACAGATGAGGAAACTAAGATACAAGGAAGTTATGCAACCTGCCCACGGTTGAACATTTAGTAAGTAGAGCTAAAGATTTGAGCTCAAAAGCTGAGACTCAACCCCAGTCCCTTCGTGTTAAAGCCCCTGCCCTTAACTTGTACACTTTTACAATCTAGATAGAAGGTGAATGCTGCTTTAAATGAATGAGTCAAGAAGCCATTCTCCATCCCGTCTTCCCAACAAACACGCGCGCGCGCACACACACACACGCACACGCGCGCGCGCGCGCACACACACACACACACACACACGCACACGCGCGCGCGCACACACACACACACATACACACACACGCGCGCGCGCACACACACACACTGCATTCTTTTGACCACTTGGAAGAGCCTACTAGACTGTAGGCGGAAGAACTACAACTCCTAGAAGCCATTGCGCATTCACGCTGCGCGCGCACATTCACACCAGGACGCATGCATTCACTGTCGGAACTACACTTCCCGGCTCTCCAGTGGCAGACAGCCTGTGACACTCCTTGGACCGCCAGCGCAGACCTGGGTTTGTCTCTTGCTCGGACCCGGCCCTGTACTCGGCCTCACACTCGAACACAGCTCCACCATGGAGGAGGCGGACCGAATCCTCATCCATTCCCTGCGACAGGCTGGCACGTAAGGATACAGCCCCTACCCACCCCAAATGCCCATATCTGGGAGTCCAGAAACTCCGGACTCAGTCACCTGGGAACCTAAAGACCTTGGACCTTCACATCCAGGGTTCCAACTTCCAGGACCCTAAACCCTCTTCCCTCTTACATATACGCCCCCACCCCACTGACAACAGTGGCTTCCCAAGCCCTAGACTTGATAAACCCCAAACTCAAGGATCTAGACACCTTGAGACCTTAAAACCTTGGAACCTCAATACCCAGGACTCTGAAATCTGTGGATATTGACCTCAATACCCTGGGACCCTGATATCTGGAGATTCTTAGACACCTGTATTCTGAGAACCAGGAAACTTAAAACTCCAGGACACTGGCACTCAGGGAAACCAAGAACCCTGGAACTGGATACTTGGGAAACTTCAAACCAGATTTCTCAACACTTGGGCTTTTAAAGCCTCTGACCCTAAAATCTGGTGGCCTCAATGCTTGGTGAATCTGACACACAGGATTCCTGCATTTGATGGCTCTAAAAACCCAGGGTGTCAATACAGACTCTTGATTTCTGGATTGCTTGAAACTAGGTGGTCTTAATATCCAGGGATCTTGAATTCAGGGATCCTAACATTTGGAACTTCTGAAAACCCCAGCCTCCCAATATCTAGTCTTAAAACCCAAGCAGCTTAATATCCAGGGCCCCCTGATATGCAGGGAACACTACTATATCTGGGGACCCAGAAATCCAGATGTCCTGTCACATCGGCATCTTGCCCCTTCCAGACCCCAGAAATTTGACTTTTAAGCATAGGGAAATTTGAGATTTTCTCAACTCAGATCACTTCCATCCAACATTTCTCCTTACCCAGTTTTGAGGACTTGAGGACTTACTTAGTTCTTAGTTTTTCAAATGGAAGCCACATTCATCAGCACCCAGGACCTGTCTGAACTGTGGCCATCTTCCTCATCACCACCCCAGTACCAAAGCTTCCAGAAGGCAGCACGGTCCAGCCTGATCCCCGTTTCCTGAGTGCTCCCCACATCAAGCCTGCCCTCTCCTGCCCCTTCTTCAGGGCAGTTCCTCCAGAAGTGCAGACCCTGCGAGCCTTCACCACTGAGCTGGTTGTAGAAGCTGTTGTCCGCTGCCTTCGTGTGATCAACCCTGCAGTAGGCTCTGGCCTCAGCCCCCTGCTGCCTCTCGCCATGTCTGCCCGTTTCCGCCTGGCCATGAGTCTGGCTCAGGCCTGCATGGTGAGTGCTCTCCTTCTAATGGACACAGCCTCTTCCTTCCTCCTTCATAAATTCACCAAGCTCCTTTGAAACTCTTGCTTTTCCTCTCTGCCAACTCCCCTTGTGGCTTAATGTTAAGGCCGCTGGCTCTGTGGTCAAACTGCCTGGGTAACTGTGTGACCCTAACCCTTGTGGGCCTGAGTGTCCTTCCTTATCTGTGAAATCGAGGTGATAAAATTTGGGATGTTATGAATATTAAATGAATTGATCCAGTTTGTGCCTGGGCTGTCCCTGGCTGCCACATTTGCAGTTTAGTACCAAGAATTTGTCCCCTGTAGTATCCATTTATCAGTTCCAGAAAAGACCCTGCTTGAGTCACATGTTCACTCCTGAATTAATTATCATGTACTGCAATTGGCTGCTCCTTCAGGATCATATGGAGTTGGGGTAGGGATGGTTACCCAAAGGAAGCTTCTAGTTAACTAAAACAGTGTCTCTGTACTTCTGCACTGACACTGTGCTGTGCCCTATGACACCACACACATCCTGCCTCTCGTGAGAACAATTTGAAAACTGTCTCTACAGAGATAATTTCCTTGTGATGAAGTACTCAGGCCTCTGCAGTACAGACCTGTATCCAGTGACTAATCCAAGGGTTCACAGTAATGATGCTTCTCCTGGCTCACTGGCTCCTTGATTTTGGGCCAGTCTCTTAAATCTCTTTGGGCTTTTCCTTCATGTATAAAGTAGATGTAAGAATTGTATCTACTAAACAGGGTTGGTATGAGGATTACAAATGAGTTTATGTATGAAAAGCTGG
Organism: Lyroderma lyra; assembly: GCA_004026885.1. Classification (NCBI taxonomy): domain Eukaryota; kingdom Metazoa; phylum Chordata; class Mammalia; order Chiroptera; family Megadermatidae; genus Lyroderma; species Lyroderma lyra. The sequence continues at coordinate 61,913 of PVJL010008278.1, forward strand.
ATAAATATATATGAAAAGCTGTAAGTATTATTGGGTAGGCCCGATCTGGCTACTTACATTCCAGCAACCTGCGGCTACATGATAAATGTAAATACATCCAACATACCCAATATATCATGGTGAAAGGACAATAGAGTCACTACAGTGAACACGTCCACTTAGACCCAGGGTACAGGGTGGTCAGGTTTCTTGAATTTGTACATTGCTTGTGCAGTGTCTATCTCTTAGCAGTAGGCTTCAGTATTCTGCCCATCCCTTTAGATCCCGGTTCACCTAGCTCTCAGGAATTCTCAGGTCCTTCTGGCTGGGATTCCGGGTGGCCTTATGAGGCAGGCAGTCTTTCCACTGGCCCAGGGCTGTATTCTTGAGGCTACTAGCACTTGATAAGGGGGAAGTTAAGTCCTCTGTTTGGCGAGGGAGAGTGTATAGTGGGAGATGTGGAGGGGCAGGGATCAGACTTCCCCAGTTCTCTGTTCCTCTCTTCTCTAGGTGCTATCTCCCACTGGATTTGGTGGTGACCTACTTTTGCTCACACTAAATTTAGTGTGCGATGGAAAGGATGACTTTTTAGTGATCAAGAGGTTCATGTGATTGTCTGGCCCCAGAGCCTCCGTTCGTCTGCAGCAGGCAGAAAGGGTGTCTCCTAACCCAGCTGCGTGCTGCCCCTGGGGCCCACCTCTGTTCAGCAGTGGCGCCTTCTGGTGTCTGCCTCTTCATGTGCCACCACTACTACTGCCACTACTTTCTGCAACTCAGCCACCTCCATGTTTTGGTGTCTGTCACTTCACACACCCCAACTCCTGGAATGAGTTTCTGTATCAGTCACAACTCTTTGATTGCAAGTGTCAGAAAAAAAAAAAAACCACCCAAAGTAAAGTAGCTTAAAAGACAGTGGTTTTCACAGTTTTTTGACCGTGACCCTCTGAAATAAATATATCTTCTGTCGCGACCCAGTACACAAATGCATATAATCAAGTTTTCTAAGTATGTACTCTGTGCCAGGCACTGTGGTAACATGGTGTTAACTCATTTAATTCTCATGACAACTTTCCAAGGTAGGTATTGTTGGATCCCTTTTTTCACATGAACGAAGTGAAGCACAGAGAGGTTAAGCGATTTGCTTGAGGTCACACAGTTGGTAAGAGGCAAAACTTAGATATGAACCTAGGAAAGTCTGATTGCAGAGATCATGCAGCTCCAGACCAACAGCAGCTCTGGCAGAAAGAGTCTCCTTCTGGGCCTATTTCTCAGTCCATACCCAGAACCCTGATGGGCCCTTTTATCCCTTAAAGCAGCCCCATAGGGAAAGAACTATCCTATTTTTACAGCTAGGAAACTGAGCTTCTTGGTGTTAAATAAGCAGTCCAAGGCCTTATAGGCAGTAAATATTCACAGGCTGGATTTCAACTCTGATCTTTTTTACTCCAAAGCCTGTAGTGTCTTTTAAAAAAAAAATGTATTGCTTTGAGTAGAAATCCTAGCAGTAGTTTGAACAGGGATATCTTAACATAAAGAAAGAATTGTGAACTAGGTAAAAGGTGGTTAACTACTGAAAGGATAGAAGAGATCACCAAGGAGTGACAGAAGTAGCACAGGACCTTGAGACATTTCACTAACATGCCCTACGATTCACCCCATTACCCCTGCTTTTCTGCTATGAGGGGATTACTTTGAGTAGTTTCTTGTGGATCTTTCTAGTTTGTTTAAATACAGCTATAAGCAAATGTACTATATTTTTCCGGGTATAAGATGCCCCCCATGTTTAAGACAACCCCTACTTTTCTAACCCAACATTAAGAAATCAGTATCAACCAGTTACTCCCACGTATAAGATAACCCCCAATTTTTGGTCGAACAATTTTAGACAAAAACCAATTATAGCCAAAAAATATGGTATATTCCTATCCCCCCCCCCTTCTTACACAAAAGAAGCATATACTTAGTTTCTTAGCTTTTTTTTTTAACCTAACAGTATATCCTGGAAATCATTTTATATTAAACAATAGAGATCTTAATCATTTTTTTCCTTTTTACAGTGGCATAGTAGCCTGTTGTGTGGATGTAGCATAGTTGATTTAACTACTCTCTTATGATTTCACATTTAGGGAGTTTCCAGTATTTTGCAAATAATGTCATAACAAATAATCTTGTGCACATACGAGGGCTGTCTGGAAAGTATCCAGCCATGTAATATGAAAAATAGAGGCATTTATGGCTGGATTTGTTCTGGACAGCCCTCATATATTCTTTGATTTTTGGAGGCATATCTTCATGGTCAACTCCTAGAAGTGGGATTGCGAGGTGGAAGGGTAAATGCATGTGTAGTCTGGTTATATTTTGCCAAATTGCCCTTACTGGGACTGTTTAATTTTGTATTGCCACCAGCAGTGTATGAGAGCATACTTGTTTCCCTACAGCCTTGCCCACTGAGTGTATTGTCAGATTTTTGGATTTTTTTTCCCATTCAATAGGGGAGAAATGGTATCTCAGTATAGTTGTCCCCCCACAGCTTTGTGCCTTGAAAACATTTTCAAATTTAAAGAGAAAAAATGAAAATATTATAGAACAGTGAGCACCTGTATACCCTTCTAACTTGCTATGTTATAACATTTTGCTCCATTTTTTCTCCCTCTATAGATACACATATATGAGGGCTGCCATGTAATATGAAAAATAGAGGCAGTTATGACTGAAATTTTTTTGGACAGCCCTCATATACACAAATACATAGACACACATTTTTTTGTGGAACCATTTGAAAGTGGCAGAGATCATGATATTTCCTACCTCTCCTAAGCAAAAAGTCATTTTTCAGCGTAACTACAATACCAGGATCACACCATGAAATTTAATAGTTTCTAAGGTTTCGTAGTGGTCAGATTTCCCCACTTGTTACAAAAGTATCACTTATAGTTGTGTTTTGTTGTTGTGGTGGATCACATTTTATTTCATTGTTACTTCTCTAATCTTGTGATGATTATTGTAACAAAAATAATGAACAGTCGTACTTTGCCTTTGTTTCTTTGTTACTTTTGTGATGATAAATGTTTGTGAAGAGTGGAGGCTGGTTGTTTTGTGGAGTTCCCCACAGTCTGGATTGCTCTGAGTGTTTTCTCATGAGTAGATTCAGGTTTGGGGCAGGGAACACTGCCCTAGAGATAGCATCTCCCGCCTAGGGTGCACTCCAGGAGATGGTAGTGTCCGGTTATCCCTGATTGGTGGTGCTCGTGTGAAGTTTCTGAGTGCCTTCAATTCATGTCTCTCTTATAAGCAATGTTGGATGTATTTCCTTATGTTTAAGGGCTGTTTTCTTTGTTGATAAACTATCTATTCCTATGTTTTGCCTATGTTTCTGTTGCATTGCTCGTCTTTTTTGCTTGTTTAGTTTTAGGCACTCTTTATATAATAGATTTGCTCTTTGTCTATGCTATGAGTTCCAAATATTTTTTCCTAGCTTGTCATTACTGTTTTGACTTGGCTTATTATATTTTTCCTTTACAATTTTCATTTCATGTATTCAGAAATACCCATTTTCTCTTTTATGGTCTCTGAGCCATAGTTAGAAAGGTCAAAGCTTTAATCTTATCAATATTTCTTGCTCTCTATAACACTGACTAGAAATCACTCTGTGGCTTCCACAGAGGCCTGAAGGCCTTGGGGAGCCAAGAGGAGGATGAGACGGTAGTGGTGGGTGTGAGAGTGGGAGCATTTGGGGTTTAGGCCCAGGGCTTCCAGGGCAGGAGGAGCCTGCTTAACTGGCTGATAGGGGCCCCTCCCCAACCCCCAGGACCTGGGCTATCCTTTGGAGCTTGGCTATCAGAACTTCCTCTACCCCAGTGAGCCTGACCTTCGGGACCTGCTTCTCTTCTTGGCTGAGCGTCTGCCCACTGATGCCTCTGAGGATGCAGACCAGCCTGCAGGTATGGGGCACCTGGGGCATGGTAAGAGTGAGGGGAGAGGGTAGCATTCTTAGGTGTTCTAGGGGCTAGAGAGGTGGAGGTGGTGAAATGGTTGACAGGTAGTGAGGTGGGTGTATATGTCTTCCGGAGAGCTAGGTGGGAGGATTGGGGCTGGGAGAGACGGGTGCATGGCAGGGGCCAGGGGTTGGAGCTTGGGTTGACCCAGCTCATGAATTGGTGCTAGGAGGGTCCTCTCTGCCTCACCTCTGGCACTGTTTCCTCTCACGCAGTCTTCTCTAACCCATTGACCTCTTTGATGCCCCTCACACACACCAGGTGTATTCTAGTCTCAGGGCTTTTGTATTTGCTGGATTACTCTTCTCCCAGTTAGCCTCTTGGTTTCTGATCACATGTCACCTCAGGGAGGCCTTCCTCAGACTGCCTTATTGAAAGTGACATCCTCCTCTCAACAGTCTTGATCCTCCTTTCCTGATCACCATCTGACAGTTTTCTGTATCATCCTCATGACCTTAGTCATAATCTCCTCTACTGGCAGCTGCCCCAGGAGAACAGGATCTTTTTTTTTTTTTTTTTTTTTTTTTGCTTTTTGGTATGTGGGTAGCTCCCTGACTGGGAATCGAACCCAGGCCGCAGCACTGACAGCGCCAGCGCCGAAGCCTTAAGCCACTACACCACCAGGGAACTCCCAGAACAGGATCTTTATGAGTTTGTTTACTGAGTTACCCTGAGAGCCTCTAGTGGTGACTGGTACATAGTAGATGCTCAGTCAGTGTTTGTTGAATGACCGAGTCAGAGTTTGATAGGTAGATAGATGTGTATCTTAGGGAGAGGGGTCAGGGAGTGATGACTATTTTCCCATGGTATGTATTTTTGGAGTTGTGGTACTGTCACTTGATTGACACTCCCTCCCCACCCCACGTAGGTGACTCAGCTATCCTTCTCCGGGCCATTGGGAGCCAAATCCGGGGCCAGCTGGCCCTGCCCTGGGTTCCACCTCTCCTTCGAACTCCCAAGCTGCAGCACCTCCAGGTGGGTACCTCCGAATTCATGTTGATCTTTCCTGCTTTGTCCCCATCTGGGTGCTCAGGTTTTTGTCTCCCTCTCATTGGTGTCCCCCATCACAGTTCATCCTCGAGGCTCTGATTTTGCTCTCTCACCAGGGCTCAGCCCCCCAGAAGCCTTTCCATGTGAGCAGGCTGGTAATGCCCGAGTTGAGTTCCAGAGGAGGTATGTGACTGTGAGGAGGTACTAGAGAGAAGGGTAGAGGTGGGCCTGACTGTGTGGCAAGGTGGGAGGGCTGGCTGACTCTCTTCCTCCTTCCAGAGACCCGAGAGTTCCAGGCAAGTCCTCTGTTACTACCAGCTCCCACCCAGGTGCCCCAGCCTGCTGGGAGAGTGGCCTCACTCCTCGAATGCCATGCCATTCAGCTGTGCCAGCACATGGGCCGGGACCACCCCAGAGACAAGGACTGGGTCCATCGGGCATCCCGCCTCCCCACACAGGTACTGCCCAGTGCTTGGCTCCCTGTAGCTAAGGCCCCTACTCACTGCCGCTCCCATTTTTGTCTCCCATTGGTCCTCTGCCCCTCTTCTTCCCCCACTTTTTCTCTTACTTCCATCATCTCCTCTCTGTGAGCACCTACCCAGCTCCCCACTTGCAAGAACGTTGCAATCAGAACGACCAGTGGACCTTAGATAAGTCATTATCTTCACTCAGAGTCCCAGTTTCCTGTTCTGACATACAGGTGGTAATGCTGCTTTGCATTCCACTGCAAAATGTGCTTGAGGTTACTAGCAACCAGAGGAGTCAGAATCTGCTTCCCTCCTCCCTGTTTCTACTCCCTTCTTCCCACTCCTGAGCCTCTCACTCTTTTTCTGTCTCTGCCATTGTCATTTCTTTTGTCTTAAAATCTCTGCTCTATCTCTTCTGGTCGTCGTTGTTCTCATTCTGCGATTTTGCTGCCCCTCTTTCTCTCCCCTGTCTCCTCATTTCTGTGTGGTCTCTCTCACTATGGCCACCTCTCTATCTGTACCCTTTCCCCGTGCACCTCTGCAACTGTCTCTTTCTGTCCCCCCCACTGCCATGTGTTTTGTCTGTATCTCTGTCTCTTTTAAACTTACAGAAATGTCAAACACCAGATGCAGAGAGAATGTTCTAATGAATCCTATGTACCTGTCACCCACCTTCAACTATAAGCATTTTGTCACTTTTTCTTTACCTATTTCCCCGCAACTTTTTTCTGTATTATTTTAAAGTGAATTCCAGACATCATGTCATTTCAACTCTAAATATTTAAGCATGTGTTTCTTAACTCATACGGGCATTCACTTTTTTTTTCTTTCATCTTATTTATTTATTTATTTTTGCATTCACTTTTTAGTGTAACCCCTGGTCCACCTAACAAAATTAACAGTGATCTCTTAATACCGTTCATAATCAGGTTTCCTCAGTTATCTCAGAACTGCCTCTGTTCTCTCCCTCTCCCTCTCCCCCTCTCCCTCTCCCCC
>PVJL010008279.1:0-68195 GCA_004026885.1 Lyroderma lyra
TTATCCTCAATAAACTAAGGTTTTCAATTGTTCCAAAGATAACTTCTGAAATGCACAGAGACAGTTAGGATCCAACAGTTGGGAAGAGATTTCTAGAATCTTACTTAGAAAAGACACTAGTCCAATACCCTCATCTAAATTATCTGTATTATTTACAATGCAACAACCCAGAAATAATTCCAGGCCTTGAAAGAAAAGGGAACTGTATTCTTATGTTCCTAGAGTAGAGTTTCTTAAAGAACCAACACTTTCCAAGATAAGGTTGAGAGGGGTCCTAGCTTTGAGTCTACAGGAATGATGTTATAGGAATAAAAATAGTAAACCTGATAGATTTATTTAGTTTTAATTAATTTTATTTTGCAAAGTATTTGTAAGTGGGCAGTCAGCTGGTGCCCAAGAGGTCTTCAATTCTCCATCTGAAAGTCTGACTGCATGAAACTTACATCCAGGCTTTCCTCACAATCACACACCACTCACTGGAGAAAACCAGTGGGCATCTTCCCCCTACCAGCTGTCTATTCCCTCCTACACCATGAATAAAAATAAAACAGTATATTTTTAAAATGTAGTGCTTGCCACACACATCTTTTGAAAATAGTATGTGCACCTTTCTACCAAGAGTCCTAGACCAATGATGATTTTTGCCTTGGTGTGTAAGTTTATTGAGGATGATAAATTGGTCTGCTATCATTTTTTGTAGACAAGAATATAAAGGAGTCACCCCATGGGTTAGAAGAGTGTTTTTTAGTTCTTTTATCTTGGTGCCTATAGATTCTGCTGTTAACAGATAGGGTCATATGGATGAAAACTATTAAGGAAAACTATTAAGGAACAATAATGTTGTAGGCTTGGTGAGCCTACAACATATTGCTCCTTTAAAATCAGGGTATTACCAAAGAGGAGCTGGAACATACTGTACAGTTCAAAATACAAGTGTTCCTGCCACATGCCACCGATGACACTTCATTCAATACTCGTATTAAAAGCTGCACCCTTCTGCTATGTGAGGTAAAGGAAAGTAAATGCACAGATTGCAAGCCAGGATCTCATGCTATATTTGACAATGCATTGTACAGGACAAAAGTCTGAAATCTTTGAGTATGTTATGTATATACCTCTTTCTGTTGACAATGCCTTGCTCATAGGAGAGCTAAACATGCATTTGCAGACTAATAGCAATCTGTATGGTGAAAATATGATAATATTATATCTTTTAAAAGTAATACATCACAAGCCCATTACATAAGAGCTCATAAGAATTTTGAGATGTCAATCAAATGAAATCAAAACAAAATCTCCATTCAGGTTTGTTTTAAAAGTCATATCACTGCATACCATTAAATAAATAGACCACCATTACATATATGAATCCTAGTTTAGGCATACTAATAGATGATAGAGAATGATAAGTGAAATACAAAATTGTTTGTAGAACTTAATTTTTTACAACATTCTGAACCTCCTTAGTTCTCTTAATGCAGCTTGTAACAAGCAGAGAGAGAGAAATTGATTTATTTTAACTGTATGCCATAACCAGTCTCTGGGGTGGGTTTTAATGACCAATAGAATACTTAAACTCCAATCAGACAGTAGGAGGAGAAAGATAATCAGAATATCAGTAATCCATGCCTGAGATTATATATTCCTGAATAATGATATTAACTATATAGTATAACATGAATTACTCACTATGTATCAGAAATGTCTATAAAGCCTTACTGAAAAACAATCACCACTCTAAAAAAAGAAAAAAAAAACTGCAAATGCAGAGAATAGCTGGTTATACTTAGTCCAATCTTTGCTTTAGACATTTAAGATAGATCATATTCAAACTGTGTTGCTTAAATGTCTGTGGGACAGTTTTTCCTAAAAAATGTAAACAAATTATATTAGGGATGAGCTTGGACAGAATCAATACTGTCCTGTATGCCTTTATTTCCTTAAATCTGGAGTACCTCTTCATGGACTTAAAATATTATTTTGATTAGGATGAAAATATTCTAAATATGAAAAGAAAACAATTGATTTCATTTGTGTATCTACAACACATTCATTAAATACCTAAAATCTCTTTTCATTGGTTTTGAAGACACATTCAATAAATAAAAGTGGCCTTTGTTTCTTCTTTGTTCTCTGTTGTGTACATAAAAATAAACTCCTTCTACATTGAAGAGACAATTTTCTCAGACATGTATACATATTTGGCACTCAGTGTTTGCTGTAAACGACACTGAGGCCATCCTACTTCATCAGTTTGGTTAAGGTCAATTTCTCAAAGGCAGTCATTAATAAAATTATATCTTAATGGAGATTGGAAAAACTTGAAGCATTGAAATGGTAACACTACCGTACATTTGAGGGCAAAGTTGCCTATTTTCTTAAAATAGCCCTCACTGTGGCAGGTACAGTGAAACTACTCCCATGAAACATCTATCATCTTTTTCTGTTTCAGGAGGAAATACATAATTTACAATGGCTGATTTGCTCATAATGAGATTTTATTGCACTGACATTTACCATTGTAATAAATCAATCTGAGGTTATCTTAAATGCATAATATCAAACATATTTTTAGAAATAGATGCATCCGGGTAAAGGTGAACTGATGTTTTATCATGATCTTGCTTACTGTGTCAGAATTAAAATATAAAACCAATTAAATTGAACTAAATGAAAAAAGATGATTAAAAATATTAAAAAGCAATAAAAATAAGAAAAATATAAACATAATACCAGGAATACATATGAAAGAAATACGATACAAATTAAAAAGTAATAGTTGAAAAAAAAACATTTATATCCTTTTTCCACTCAATTAAAATAATTTATTAAGTAATAAATGTTAAGAAAAATTGCTTGGATTAGGGGAAAATTGCATGACTAAATTTCCACTTTAATTATCATTTTACTCATTAAATATTCTTGTTTCTTTATAACTTATGCCCTACAATATCCTCAGTTGGGAAGATAATCTCTTCAGAAATCACAAACTATAAGAAAATCCCAATTATTATCACTGAAGAGAGGGTTTCACTCTTTGTGAGTTTCTATTTTAATTATTCCAAATAAATAAAGCATATGTAATAAAAGGTTATGTAACATCTTGGAATTGCCTTATTTCAATAATTAGAAATAAAATTGACTATTTTTAATGTGTTTCCTTTTTTGGTTCACTGTTTATGGTCTTCAAATTGGGTTTACTTAACACACAGTTAAAAATAAAGCACTAAAAGAAAATCTCTTTACCTATCTATGGATGTATGTCAATGTTAAAATCCCAGTTCGTCTCAGAGTTATCAGTGTGTGTGTGGAGGGGGGAGTAGAAGTGAAAGCTTGTAATGATGAATTCTCATGACATGAAAAACCACTCCTTTCTCTTGGGAGGAGACTGGTTCTTATGAGTAGAGATAACATGCTATTTCAAGATCATTGTGTGGGTAAGTAAATTTTCTATGGGAAAAATTAATAAAATTCAAAGTACAACCATAATTCTATCCAGATTACCAAGGAGATGACATTTGGATTATTCCTTGGATCGTGTAAACATTATTCACTACAGTTCACAATTTTAGATATTTTCATGTTCAACTTCCTATAATCTTGCACAAACAGGATTATATAGTGTTGACTATATTTCATATTCACTTCAGGATTTAGCAAGGATTGTTTACTTTAAAAAGTAAAGAAAGAAAGCACAATGTCAACAACATGCTGGGATATACTATTTATTTTGCAGTCACTTACTATAAGTACTGTCCTCATCTTTTGTGCCATCAATCGTTCCATCTGCCTGCAGCTGCAAGTGGTAACCTTGTCGGCTGTATAGTTTGGTAACTATACCCTTAAGTTGAGGCTCTGTAAAGAGAACGATGGTTTGAGTCAATTGTTCAGTTGTACATAGGTAGTTGAGAAAACTCAGAATTCAGAATTTTAATTTAATTTACTACTTTTCGTGTAAACTAAAAAGCTACACTTTTAAAGATTTCTCTGAAAGAAAGAAAACAAACTTATTTTGAGAATAAATTTACAAATTGAAGAAACATTTGATTTCTACCTCATAACATTAGTAAAGCCCTAAACTTCTGACTGCAGCTACAGTTTCTGATAGCTTGTCCTTTGCTCTACAGACTGGTACTCTATCTAACTGAGCACTCAGAATGAGTTGGCAAATGACATATCCTGCCTTTTAACAATATGTCATTTTTCATGTGGAAGGAAAAGAAGGAAGACAAATATAATTTTGAGTGGTTTGCCAAATAGGGATCAAAAACACACTAGCAAAATTTTCCCTCAGAAAGACTGCAATTTAAATAAATAGTTCCCTTCCTTCTAAGAAACACATAAATAACCTGCAACCAGTTCACAGTTCAAAAAACTTATATTTAGAAAACTGAATGATAATATAAGAAAGTGGAGAATAAAACAATCATTAACATCCCCTATCATATTTATTATCCTTAGGGAAAATAGGTGCAAAAAGAGCAAGGTTTTTGCTGGTAGAAAGGAAAGAAATGTATTCATACTTATTTTCAAATTTAATATCAGAAATATGATTATACAAAATGTGTTCTCAATTAAAATGATTTTCTAATATGAATCACCATAAATTGATAAACAGTCAAGTTAACCAAAAATTTCCTTATACTGAATATAGATACCTGCACTGAAATAATATTTACCTGATTATTAGGGACATATAATTATGGTGTGCGATGAATGAAGCCTTTTTAAAATAAGCCTAATTTACAGCTAATGCCTAAAAATCTTCCAGCCAACAGAAAATATATGCTTGCATTTCCATTACAGGGTGTGTACAACACATAAATAAAGAAATAACAGAGTAATGAATAAGTCTGAGTCTGCAATATCCACAGAGTTAAAAGTATGAAAAAACATAAAAGAATTGTTTGGTTAAGAACGGCCAAATAAGCTGCTTGTTCGCTTGCAGGTCTACCTTGACGCAACGTGGCACCTAGAACTGTGTGAATTCCCACCACCACCACCACCACCAGAATATCACACTACTTTCCAATCACTGAATAGGTTCAAAAGGACTTACACTCTTTGGCTATGAGTTTAAACTGTCTCTTCAGTTAGTAAAATGCAGTTAGTAAAAACTGCATTTTACTAACAAGTAACCACAGTTTTACTATTTTAACCACATGAATAAGGTCTTTGCCACAAGATTCTAGGAATCCACTCCTCTCCAGCAAATATTTAAAGCCGCACTAGTCACGTCTGTCCCGATCATCTTAAAAGTGATCAAACAAACAGAATGCCCAGATAGCGGAAGGCCACAGAAACTGGATAAGGGTCAGACTTACAAGGATAAAGGCAAGGGAAGGATTCCCCACGTTTTCCGGGGGAGGGGGGCGGCAGTGCTGTCTGCCCAGCTCCTAGGAGTCTGCAATTTCCACCACACACACACACACACACACACACACACACACACACACACGCGCGCGCGCGAGAGAGAGAGAGAGAGAGAGAGAGAGCCATGTCTGGGTCGTGCCTGCCCATGCACACATGTGGCGAGGCTGAGGGCGTGCCACTTGGGTAAAGTATTAACCCCGGCTCTGCGCCTGTCCCATGGCAGTGGCAATGCAGCAAGCCTGGTACAGTTACGAAGGAGGTGAGAAAGCAATCGCTTCCCACGCACATACACCGGTTCGGTGGCCACATCCGAACAAGATGGGCCGCCGACAAACTCACCTTCACTTACCTACACGCCCTCCAGCCCCTCCGTACTCGTAAAGTGTGAAACAAACAAACAAAACAAAATCAGCCAAGAGCCCCTTCCGACCTGGTCTCCTTCTGCGCCTCTTCTTGGAGCCGAAGAGTTTGACCCGGGAAAAGACGTTTAACTTGTTTTTGTCGCAGCTGGTCTTGCCTTTGCTGGGGCTGCTGACACACTTGCAGGCGTTGGATTTCTCGCGCTCGCGGGCTTGTCTCTTCTGCCGGATGAGTGAGCTGGCGATAGCCGCCGCCATGGCCACGACGCCCACCACTTCTTCTGCCGCCCCTCTCTGGCTTCGCCTCCTCCTCCCGCTCCTCTGGTGTTCGTCCGCTCTGTCTCGCGCCTTTGCCTCCTTAGCCTGCGTTCACTGGGGCTTCAGCCGAGGAGGGGGCCCAGCATGCCGTCTGAGCTACTCAGGCGGTGGTCGGGCTTCCGCGAGCCCTGGGGGTTGCCTGGGTCCGAGTCGACGCGACAGCCCCGAGCCGGGATCGCCGACAAGACTGGTGGGCAGAGGCAGAGCTGCGCGACTGCGTGCACTCGGCCGTTGACCCTCGCGGACACTGTGCAAGCCCAAGTGGCTCGGGTCAGAGTTTGGCTGCACCCTGCGCCCTGTGCCTCTTGGAGGGGGCCAAAGAGGGAGGTGGGCGGAGGGAGAGCGCGGGCGGTAGAGAGGCCTGGAGCGCGGGAGGCAGGAGGCGGAAGGGAGGGGGGAGGGGGAACGCGCCGGAGAGCGAGCCCTCGCCTTGGCCCCTCCGAGCCTCCGACTAGTCCTTGGAACTTCCTGGCGTGACAATCAGGAAAAGTTGGCCCGTGCCAGCTTTCCGATGGTGATCAAACAGGTAATGGCCTAGCATCTTCGCGGCGGCGGCGGCGGCTGCTGCTGCTGCTGCTGCTGCTCCTTCTGCTCTGGGCGCGGCACAGTGTCAGCCCAGGAATTCCGTCGCCGCAGGCACCCTCCTCCGGTGGAGTGCGACAGCTGCCCTGAGGCCCACATCCCTGGCGGCCCCTCCCTCCCGGAGCCCAGCCCTCTGGCTCCCGCCCCGGGACACCCCCACCCACCACCCCGCCCACCACCCCACCCCGAGTCCCCGGCGAGCCCCTGGGGCTAACACCTGTAGGGGCTTAGCTAGTTAGGCCCTGCTCTTTCACCAAATCCTCCCCTCCTGTTCCCGAAGGGAGCTTCGGGAGGAAACAGTGATGGAGGAGGCACCAGGATGAGGTAGTTTTGGAGGAGCGAGGCTGGAGGAGTGGGAGGGGGTGCTTGGAGATGGGGGATGGCGGGGTGGGGAGTTCGTTAGTGTTTGACTCTAAGTTGGCTATGGTAATGCCCTGGCTGGAGCCTCTGGGGAATTCGCCAGCCATCTCCCACAGGCTCAGACTCACAACATTCCTCCCTCCAAATACCCCGCGCTGAGGTATTTTGTCTGGCGACACTTGTAGCCTTTCGGGAGTTAGGCCCGGGCTCCCTTCTGAAGGGTTCAGCCTCCGAGGTGGCGGCGGCAGTAGCAGCAAGCACTGCAGAGCTTCGCCCGTACACCACGCTGCCATCCAGTGGTTTTTGCTGACTTTTCATTTCTAGCCAGTTTGTGCAGTCTGAACCACGTTTTTCCTCGACATCCCCTCATCATTCCCTTGGGATTTGAGATCGAAGGAGAAAGCTTGAGTTATACACCAGAAGCAGTAGTGGGGAAATGCAGAACCAAACCTCCTTATTTAAGCCCTAGCCCATATCCAATCTCCTAACTTCTTGTTCTGCCTGCTCCCTCCAATTCAGGAATTAAGTCTGGTTCTATGCTGGCCTTACTCTATTCACAAGTTCAGTCCTTTCCCTGTTCTATATTTTAATCTGCAGGAGAAGAAAGAAGGAATTTTGAGGTCAAGAATGCAACAGAGAATGGTCCTTCCACATTCCTATCTTCAAACAGACATGATTGTTTTACTATTTTACTTGATTTCTGATGCCAGAAAAGATGTCCCTAATAGTAGGGTTGCTCTACCTTGGAGCTGCCACTACATTCTCTTACTGGACTTCTCCTCTTCCAGATCATTTCAGAATAGATGTAGATGCAAAACCAAATGCCCAGATACCAGCCCTTCTTTTCTTGCCTGAGCTCCCAACCAGGACTCAAAATGTATGTGACTCAAATTTCAAGTACCTTGAAGAGAAATAACCTCGCCAGTAGGGGTCAGAAGAAGCTCTGACCAGGGTCAAATATTTGGGACATGGGATAGACAGCTAAGACATTCCTGTTTAATCTGCATGTTTCTACCTTCTGAGGAGCACTAACCCCAAGGGCCTTTCTTCTTTTTCTTCTTGCTTCTCTCTTGGGACCTCAAACCAAAGCAAGCATGAAAAAGCCAAAAGAGGATGAAGTTCTGATTCAGGCAAGGTCTGGAACTTGGGAAGAGTGAAGATAGGGAAATGGTACTGAGAAAAAGAGTTTTCCCATGCTCTTTTACCTCCTCTCCACAAGAACATTCACTGTTGGCTTGGGCAAACACCATTCACAAAGTATTTTTAGGATGCCTAGAGAATTACTAGTATAGGCACTCTGAGGAGGGCATCAAAGGTAAATAGGCATGGAAAAGACTTCAGGAATATATAATGGGGGGACAGACACATCATGACAAAGTCGCAAACACAAACACGTAAATACATCAACTCTATTACTAACCCCTATGCCATGAGTTCATGGAACCACTAGGCCAAAACGGGTAAGTAGATGATTCTATGGGTGTTTATACATACCTTTCTTGCTCTAACTTTTCTCATGCAATTAAATTTTATAGTCTTGAAAAATAAGGTTATATAAAGGGACAGAATCTCTCCATGCCACCTGTTCCCATCATTCCATGAACTGTACTTCTGCCTTTATATATCCCCACATTTACTATTTTGTCTTCATGGACAAGAAATGACACATAATTGGTGAGAATGGAGATAGAGGCCTCTCACTCTGTTCTGTCTGTCTACAAACCACATGCATTCTCATCTCTCCTCCACTAAGAAAACTCAGAGGGGAGTTCCCTGATGGTGTATCGGCTTAAGGCTTCAACGCTGGCGCTGTCAGCACTGCGGCCTGGGCTCGATTCCCAGCCAGGGAGCTACCCACATACCAAAAAGCAAAAAAAAAAAAAAAAAGAAAAGAAAACTCAGAGGTCTGTGACTAGTGGGTAGTGGGATAATCATCCAGGGGAAAAGTAGAGGAAGACCATTTTGACTTTGGGTCCAAATCATATTGTGCAACCAGCCTAACCACTAATTAAATAGATATGTTAAACCTTTCCTAACTTGCTTGTGTATTTCTTAGGTACTTTCGAATTCAGAGCAGAGGATGAATATAACTCTCAAATTCTCAAAGAATTATGCCAAAATTCCACTTATTGTAGGAAGGTATATGAAAGAAGGAACTGCCACCCACTCTAAAGAAGCGTATTTTGTCTTTCTTTTGTGTCTTACTGCCACCCCAAATCAGGAGTATGGCATATTAATGGGAAAAAGAAATAATCTTTCCATTGATGCTTATCTCCAAAGTGCTTTTCTCCTTTCTTGCTCTGTGCTTCCTAGTTGACACTATACCCTTGCTATGGAACTTCCTGAGTCTCCTTCAGATTTGTAGAGTTTCAATGTCCCATTCTTAACCCCAGGGCTCCCAACTATTCTACCCTGGATGAATCCACTCTCCTTTGCTTCTCTTAGATCTTCTCCCTACAACTGCACTGTCCATCAAGCTTTCCTTGATCATGTTTAAAAAGGAAACATCTGTAGCTCCTTTCTCCAATTCAATTCACAAAGAGTTCTAGCCAGGGTGGTATAATGAATATATTTTAATCCTGTGTCTGACACTAACTGGATGTAAGACCTTCGGCATGTCATTCCTCCTGTTTAGGTTTTCGTTTTCTCATCTTAAAAGTAATCTTATAAATGCAACTAATGGCTTTCCAATTGTATTCTACAAAGCACTAAGAGTAGTACATGAAGGGGATATAAGTTCACTCATCCAGCACCCCTGATTTCATATATTTTACAATTGGACTTGTTGTATGGTTTCTTGTGAAAAAAAATAAGATTCCATTATTAAAAACAAAATGTTGGAAAAGCTCTGGATGAAATGTTTCTTAAAGTCATTATGTCTCTGGGAAGCTATGATATTTTTGTATATGTCCCTTTCCCCCTACATCTTTATCTTCCCCTCCTCATATTGTGCTATCCCATTTCCCTTCCCACCTCACTAGAACATACACTCTAAAATGGATTCCAAAGAAAAACAAACAAGTCTCTTCGGCTCCATTCCTTGTGGGTCACTTGAGAACCAGGTTTTAGCATTCTTTTCAGAGAGAGTTATGTGAGTTATCAGAGCATAAAATGCTGATTGTTCTCTGCCAATCTCTTTTGGCAGGCCTCACATGAACTGTAAAGAAGTTGAAGGGACCTGCTTTTAAGAGGCATCTCCAGGAGAGACAGAAACCCAAACAGATGTGACTATGATGAGTAAAAATAAGAGAATTTAGACAGCTTAATCAGGAGCAGCCTCCTATTTTTTGAGCAAGAAGAAAATGGCTGTCTTTCTGGAATTCTGAAAATAAGAGATTTCAAACACCCTTCTTTCATGAAGATAAATATAAATGGAGCCACTTGCCATATTGTTCTTCATCTTCACTGACTGTCCATCAAACCATCTGAATGACTCCTTAGTGGGTCAAGGACTGCTGATGAGCTCAAAGGGAGGAAAGGGAGGCACATTCAAGTGCACCAAAGTCAGGCAACATTGGGATCTCACCATTAACTTGGTAGGGCAGCAAAGAGGGTATTAGACTGGGCAGCAAAAAACCACCTTTTGTGGTCTATCTAATTATATCCAAAGCCCAGAGAGAAGACTGGATAGAAATACAAATGAGGAGATTAGAGAGAAGCTATTAGCAAAAGCTCCATCCACTTAACTTCAAGCAGAAAGCAAAATGCGATTTAAGGAAATCTTGTCAATGTCACATTGAAATTCCAGGGTTAGACAGAGTGACTACTGTATTGTGTAAGGGAACCTGACAAATTTATAAGCTTGAAATGAGTCTCTCCTAGTCAGATCATTTGGGAGAATTATGCTTCAGAAACAGAGGTCTCCAGAACCATTAAAAAATTGATTAGCTCTCCTGATTTGCATTCAGGATGAAAAGCCAAGGAACCCTAGGCTTGAATCACATGAGGATAGTGGCTCATTTTTCATTATGTCCTCTCTCTGAGATCATTCTCTAAAAACTTAAGCTACAGAATTTACTAAACCACCTCTGGTTTATATTTAAAATCAATTGGGAACTGATTACTTCTGATCCTTCAAGAAGAAAAATCCTATAGGCCACATAAAAATTGTATTGTTCAGTTATAATTTATGAACATTAAAATATAAAATCCCTGATAGTATTAATCATATCTATGAATTCAGTTCATTGCCATTTAATTGGCCAAAGCAGCTGCAATATCAATAGTTCAAGGCTTCTGATTACCTGCTTGGTAATTTAATCAAGAAAACTTGGAGAGAAATACTGGATTGCTTTGGTCAAAATTTCTCTCCTTATCATAAGGAACAAATACAAGGAAATGAGCCTAAGTTCCAATATGTGGAAATTTAAGTTTTGTAGAAAGAAAATGTTATTTTCAGTAAGTGTTGTTAAATACCATGATTGCTGATTCTCCTATAGAAGCTTTTATGAACAGAACAGAAACCTTATCTATCTTGGTGGGTATATGAGTTGATTACCCTCAAGTCTCTCATTCTGTCATAAAAACTACAGTATGTACCATTTGCATTGCATGTGAGCCGCAACCAAGAAGCGCTCATAGGGAAAGGGGGAGCCACACCTTTACTGAGAAAGCTTAAGGTCCTATGACTTATGGGGCATGAAACTAGTTAGGGCCTTTGACTTTACAAGGTCATATTGGGTGAACTTGAAACGTCAAAGCAATCACACCTATTTCTCAAGTTTCTTTCATCTATCATGTAGGAAATACCTTAGATACAATAAATTTATTCTTAACGAAATGAGTGGGCTCACTGGTGACAGAGCATCCAGAGCCACTAAAAGCATCAGCTTCTCTAAGTAAGTCTGGTTCCATTTTATTCAATAGTATTTGAATGGTTGCTATTTTATGAACTGACTTTTGGATAACAAACATAAATTAAATGTTCCTATGATGAAACATTTCTGGCACGCTAAAAGTGTCCAAGACTCAGATGCAAAATATCTATAACACTGGGTTCATTTCTGGCCCAGTGAACTAAGTAATGTAAGTGAAAAGCTAGGGGGAAAAATGATGGTGGACTTGAGGCAAAAGCAGACAATCAGTAATTTTTCTGGATCTAAGCTGTTTTAGGAAATACAATTCCTGGAGGAAGGTAACATAACTCAGGATTTGAAGAAGGAAATGCAGTGACTGCAAATTATGTAATATTTATTATTACTTAGTGGGCTTCACAGCTAGTATAAGGAACTCTGGATTGATTTCCTGTTTTCCAATAACACTGATTCCACGAATTTCCTATCAAGACTTACCATTTTTTAAAGGAACAGAGAGGTAATGGGAAAATACTTCTACTTTCCCTCAGGACTAAGAATCTTAACATATCTCGTTTCAGACACTGACCAGGATTTGAGCAGGAGAACCTGCTGAATTCAGAGGAAATGGTATTCTCCAGATTGTAAAGAGGGGGACCAAGGACAGGTCTATGATCCACCTGTGACACTGTCCAGATGCCCTAGGTTTTTTATAAAAATGTTTTATTTAAGTATTGTTGGGATACAGTTTTATATTGGTTATGTTTCTGGTGCACAATATAGTAATTTGGGATCTTTATAACTTACAATGTGATCACCCTATTCATTCTAGTACTCATCTGTCACCATGCAAACTTATCAAAATATTATTGACTATATTCCCCATCACTTTTTTACCCATTCTGCACCCCCTACCTTCTGGTAACCATCCTTTTGGCCTCAGCTTCTATGAGACTGTTTTTATGTTTTGTTTTGTTTTGTTTTGTTTTCTTAGATTCCACACGTTAGTGAAACCAGGCAGTATTCTTCTTTCCCTGCATGACTTACTCTACTTAGCATAATACCCTCTAAATCCATCCATCTTGTCAAAAATGACAAGATTTAATTCTTTATACTGCTGCATAATATTCCATTGTGTATATACAAATACACACACATCACATCACATCACATCTTCTTTATCCTTTCACCTAGATGGCTTTTAAACTATTTTACTTCAGTTTGTTTGGTTTCTTTTTTTTTTTTTTTTTTTTGTCCCAAACTGGTGTTTCAAATGGTGATGACATGCAATAAGTTCTATGGTTATAATTGGACAATCTGTTAAGTGTTTATTTTTCTTTAATCTTTACAATAACCTCTGAGGTAGGTATTATCATTATTACCATTTTCCAGGTGAAGAAAGTGAAGTCTAGGGAGTTCCCTGATGGTGTAGTGGCTTAAGGCTTCAACGCTGGCGCTGTCAGCACTGCGGCCTGGGTTCAATTCCCAGTTAGGGAGCTACCCACATACCAAAAAGCAAAAAAAAAAAAAAAAAAAAAAAAAAAAAAAAAAAAAAAAAAAAAAAAAAAAAAAAAAAAAAAAAAAAAAAAAAAAAAAAAAAAAAAAAAAAAAAGAAAAGAAAGTGAAGTCTAGAAAGACTAAATGATCTATCCATGGTTTCCTGGCCTGTACACAGATGGCAGTGCCAGTATGTAAACCAAGGATCCTCAGCCAACACAATTTAGGTGCACAAAGCCAACCCTTCAAATACCATTGTTTTTTCTTTGGCGCTGAGTCTAGAATTTGGGTCACTGAACAATGTTGCCTAGATATGTCTATTTCTTGGCTTGAGTAACAGAAAAGGATGAAATGTAGCACAATTTTTCAAACCCATTATGTTTTTTCTTTCTTTTTCATAAAAGAGAATTTTGAAACAAACAAGAATAGATATGACCTATGTTTAATTATGAGCATAATTCATACAATTTTAATAACTTCTTAGAGTAGTATTTAAAGGAAACATTGCTATGTTTCTCACTAAAATGAAATGACTATAAATCATTATTTACTGTCATTTTGGGTTTCTCAGTCCAGGGAGTAATTTGACACCAGAATCTGATGTGACTCAGGTAATCTGGAACTTTAGAATGCTATGAGACCCAAAGTATGCCACCTGGTCTTTATCTTCATTACTACTTAGCAGAGACAAGAAGTTAAAGCATTCCCAATTCTCTCAGTTCTCTTTATACAGGGGAAACTGGCTTTCCACACTGTAAGCTTTTTGTGCCATCTTCTTTCAGCTACAGAAAGCTTGAGTTCAGCCAAAAGACAGAAAAATATTACACACAACTTATGATCTTCCATGGTTGGAAGCCCATGACTATTCCTTTGCAATCAAGGTTTTCTCCAGTATCTATTCTAACTAATTTGCTGTAACTTTTCCCTTCTGACAAACAACTAAAAGTATAATCAAGAGACTGAAATCATTTCATAACTTCTCCTATAACAACTGAAGAACTCAATCAATTTTAGAACTTGATTTCCTAACAGAGGACTTGATGCTCAATTAACAATCTCATTTTAGAAAAGTGAGCTGAGGCAACAGTAGTTACTTATAAATTTGCTCTGAGACAAATTGTTCATTTGTTCATTCATTCATTCAGTCAGTCAGTCAAAATTCACTAAGAACTATTTGTCATGTAATGAGGTATGCCCTGAATGATGCAAAGGTACTAAAAGCTACATTTATCGAGCACTAACTATACAGAGAGTGCCAAAAAAATGTATATACATTTTCAAAAAGGAAAAAAACTATATTAAAATTGTAATACCCAGTGTATATTGGTAATAAAAGATGAATACAATACACACTTGACTTCTGCAATTACAAGAGATGCTCGAAGTGGTTATCATCAGCATTCAGACACTTCTAATTACAGCAAACTACTGCTTGAGCAACGTCGACCAGTGTCCACTTGTATAGCTATACATGGCATTTCACTTTCTTCCTGGAACACCACAAGTGAAGCCAGTTTTCTATGGTACACCACAACCTTTAAGGTCCCCATAGGCAGAAGTCAAGGAGTGTTAAGTGAGGAGAATGTGGGGGAAATTCAAACAACATTCTGAATTTCAAATACCATTTAAAATGGTCTTGTGCTCTTGGAACAACAACCGTGCTTCTGCCATTTTCTTTGACTGTCTTGCCTCTCACAAGGTGATGCTTGCATTCATTTGATTAACACCATCTTTTTAATGAATGCCATACTACACATTGCTAATGTAATTCAATACAACTTCGAAAAGTAATACATAGATAACATCTCTTAAGATGTGTATACACTTTTTAGCACCCGGGCATTTCAGGCACTATTCTAAGTACATTATCCTTATTTACTCATTTAATACTAACAACAATCTTATTAGTTTATTATCTCCATTTTACAGATAAAGAAGCTGAGGCAAAAAGAGGTTAATGAGTTGATTCAGGTAGGAAGTAGTAGAGCCAGGATTCAAAGCTATGCATTCTGGCTTCGTATCCTATGTTCTTAAAACTGCGCTACTGCCTCTCCAATGTCCCTGGCCTCAAATGGAAGATAAAGAGAAGTAAATAATTAAAACACAAATGTGCTTAGCACTGTAAGAGTGGTAACAAATGTCCAAAGTGTTGGCAGGGTTGGGGTGGGGGATGCCCAAAAGAAGGCACAGCTAACTCTGTGGGCAGGAGGACAAAAATCGGGATCTGTTTCAGGAAAATGAAATCTCAGTAAAGATAAATTTTGGAAGGTGAGGAAGATCTAGAAAGTTTAGGAATTAAACTAAGTAAAGCCAGACTTCAAGCCTGGGTTAAACTAACTCTGTTCTACAGGATGTACTTTTCTGTGTAATAGTGATTACTGGTATGGTCAAGAGAAATGAAATATGCCATGTAGATATTCTGATGAATATTTGTGAGTTATTTTTCTCTTGTGTCAACCAATTGTCTTCCCTTTCCCACTGACCATGTTCAGCACATATTGTCAATGGTGATATTCAAATGTATAGCAGTTTTTCTATTTACTACTTCCACCATAGAGGAGTTACTAGAAGTAATCCCTTTGTAAAGATGCCAATCAAAATGAAAATTAAATTGCAATGTATGGCACAATGAGTCAGGCATTCTCTTCTTGCAATAACTGGGGTGAACTTGGAGATCAGAGATTTGCATGTGGGCAGTTATTAAATCATTTTATTATGATGACGATAAAATTTAAAACTATCAAGTGAATAAAAGATACTGTGTAAATGACTGTCCAAGCCCAATAATTCTAGTAATTTGTCTATGTAGGCTTCAATATTTCTATTGAATAGGGACAAGTAGGATTTGGTTGGTAATTGAATATGTTGGAAACATTTTTAAAAATCTTCCTACTTGCTGCATTCCTCTGGCTGTCCCCAAAATACAGTGCATACTTTCCCTGCCAGAATTTTGGTATCCTTTGGTCTGAACAAATATATACTTAATAGAATTACTAAGGGAAACAACAGTGCTCCATTTCACTATAAGAAGAACCAAAACAACATTGTATGTGTAAGTGCGTGTGTGTGTATGTGTGTACACACACATTTCGGGCAGGCCTCAGGCAATGCTGTAAAGCCAGCACCTCAGCCCAGATGCCTACTGTCCTTATGAGGTCCCATAGGATCCTGCTGTCCCACACTAGATGTTATGATCCCTGTTTTCCCAATTCTACTTCATTAAAATTGTCCTTTCATATATCTCATCCCTGGGTCATTGCTTTCCACTAAAACAGCTAGTTAATCAGATACTCTCCTCAGTGCTGGGTTAATGAGTACTGGGCATTCTCATGACTTCCCCCCTATCCAGGGAAATGGCTCATTCTGGGGGAAATTTTATGGAGGTAATATTATACTATAATGAGTGTCTCTACTGATGACTTACAGAATGACAGAACAGGTGGCTGAGGTAGCTTCAAGGGCTGGAACAGCTTTGGAGAATCTCTCAATTTAAAAGTCCCCTGTCATTTTATACTACTGGCTCTCTGAATGTATTTGCAAGTGCTTGCACACAGAAGGTTGCTGTGCTAGCTCTGCTATTCAGACAGGATAAAATAATATGCCAGACAAGCTCATTCAACTCCTGTTTAATCTTTCTTATCCTTCATAGACAAGATTCTTGGGGGAAAAAAAAGTGGTTTTTAATAAGGATCTCTACTTCCTTACTCCACATTCACCATTCACTCTGATTATATATTATATTGTATTACATTCTATTATATTTATTATATTGTATTACTAGTAACTCCTCTACATATATTGCAATATTCTTGTTGGAGAGAGGCAACGAGTATCTGGTTGGTATTTTAATATATTTAAAACATATTAAAAATATTCCTTAATAATTGTGCTCTTCCAATTTTTTTTTTTTTTGCGGGGGGTAGTTCCCTGGCTGGGAATCGAACTCAGGCCATGGTGTTGAGAGCGCCAAAACCTAGCCACTTACACCAATTGTTTTTCTTCAATTCTGGAAATTTAGCAATCAACTCTTCATCAACTGCCTCTCATTAAATCTTATTCTATTATTTTGCTGAACCTTCTATTAGCTGTATATGAGAGCCCATTCTCTCCTTCATGACTCCTTAGTTCTATCTTACTTGTAGTTCCATCTTTTGATTTTTCTGTATAGGATCTGAGTGCTTCACTGATCCCCTGTCTAGTTGGGTTTAGTATATTGTTGAATTTGGTTTTATTTCATTGATATACACACATATACTATATATTATATATTATAATAATATGCATTATATGTAACATTAAAATTATATATGTATATACACATACATGTATACAATTTTATATTTTCTATTTAATCTTTTCTAATATGTCTGCTATTTTCTCACAATGTGCTATTCGTACTTTATAGATTCTATTCCTTCCCTTATTGTATTGAACATTTGAAGGTACTTATATTAAAGTCACTTTCATATTGCCTTAGATACAATTTTTCTCAAATATGAATTACTCTGTTTATTGTCATCACTGACTCTCCCTGTGGTGATTTATTTCTCTTCTTTTTAACTTTTTTTATTTTGTCATTTTTTTATAAAAATATTTTTACTGTTAGGCTTATTGGGGTGACATTATTTATCAAGAGTTACATAGGTCCCAAGTGTACAATTCTACAGTGCATTGTCTATTTGTTGCATTACATTTTCACCACCCAGTGTGAGTTCTCTTTTCATCACCATATATTTGGCTACCCCTCCCTTTTCTCCTGTCTCCTCCCTCTTCTCCCAACCCCTCCCCCCTTACTCCCAAATAACCCTTAAACTATTGATTGTGTCCATGAGTTCTTTCTTTGTCTGTTTGTTTTTTCTTTGTTTTTTTTTTTAATTGTTAGACATATTGGGGTGACATTTGTTAGCAAGGATTACATATGTTTCAGGCATACAATTCTACAGTGCATTGTCAGCTTATTGTATAAGTTCACCACCTAATGTGATTTCTTTTTCCATCACCACATATTTAACTCCCCTTCCCTCTTCTCCCACCCCCTCCCCCTTTCTCCCCTCCCTAACCCACTCGTCCCCAAATAAACATTAAACTATTGATTGTGTCCATGGATTATTTGTTCATTTGTTCATTTCTTATCTCTTTGTTGCTTTCAGTTTTATATTCCGCATATGAGTGAAGTCATACAGTTCTTTGTTTTTTCTGTCTGGCTTATTTCACTAAGCATGATGATCTCCAGGTCCATCCATTTTGTTGCAAATGGCAATATTTCATCTTTTCTTATAGCTGAGTGACATTCCATTGTGTATATGTATCCAGTCATCTATCAAAGGGTGCTTGAGTTGTTTCCATGTTTGGCACCTGTGAACAGTGCTGCAATGAACATTGGGGTACACAAGTCTTTGCGGGCAAATGTTTTCAAGTTTTTGGATAGTTACCCAGAAGGGGGATTGCTTGGTCAAATGGTGACTCCATTCCCGATTTTCTGAGGAACCTCCACACTGTCTTCCGTAGCGATTGTACCAATTTGCATTTCTACAAACAGTATACAAGTGTTCCTTTTTCTCCACATCCTCTCCAGCACTTGTTATTCCTGGTCTTACTGGTAATAGCCTTTCTAACAGGTGTGAGGTGGTATCTCATTGTGTTTTTGATTTGCATTTACCTGATAGCTAATGAAGTTGAGCATTTTTTCATGTCTATTAGCCATTTGTATTTCTTCGTGGGAGAAGTGTCTGTTTAGATCCTCTGCCCACTTTTTAATTGGGTTGTTTGTTTTATTGTTGTTTTTAAGTCCTATTAGTTCTTTATATATTTTATATATTAGACCCCTATCAGATGCATTATTTACAAATATTTTCTCCCATTCAGTTGACTGTCTTTTTGCTTTGTTGATGGTTTCTTCAGCTGTGCAGTAGCTATTTAGGTTGATATGGTCCCTTTCATTTATTTTTACTTTTACCTTGCCTTTGAGGTCAGGTTCATAGGGATCAAGAAAGACTTTATTTCTCTTCTTGCTCCGTAAATTTGACTGTGGACTCTCCTTCAGAAGGACAGGGGTCTTTTGTAGAACAGGTGTGTCCAATAATTTGGATTCCCTTGGGCTACATTGGAAGAAGAATTGTCTTGGTCCACACATGTGATACACTAACAATAACAATAGCTGATGAGCTAAAAAAAAAAAAAAAGGTAGTAAAATATTTTAAGAAAATTAATGAATTTGTGTTGGGCCACATCAAAGTCATCCTGGGCCACATGCAGCCTGCAGGTCACGGGTTGAACAAGCTTGATGTAGAAGGTCCTTATGAACCCTGGATAGTAGCATTATCTATCTTTATAGTTTAGTGTTCTTTCCATGCCAGCACTCTTTGGGTTTCACTGGATCCAGGTCAGTTTTTTATCTCACAGCTTTTTATTACAAATTAGTACAGACGTGGGGTTCAATTTTCTGATACTGTAGTCCCAGAATGAACACCCTGCCTACATTCTATATTCCTAGGCCATGAATCCTGATATATCATGAACTGAAAGTGACTTTCTGTCTTGCAGCTTTCTGCAGGAAGTTCAGAGCTCTGTGTCAGAGCTGTGGCTTCAAGTTAAACCCCAGGTTATAAACTCAATTCTGATACTCTTAATAGCCATTTAGCTTCAACTGCTGCAGTTTGCTTTGAATTTGCATTGTTGTTGTTGTTGTCACTTGGAGATTTTTCTTTTTTCCTTTTGAATTTTTTTGTATATTTTCAAAGACTTAAGGTAATATTTTATCCACTATTTCAATGTCTTCTATGGAAGGATAAGGGCTTCTACAATACCTTAGTTCAACTTATTGACTGGAAGTCCCTATTTAATCTTCATTTCCACCATAACACTAAAATTGCTTTTACTGAGATCATCATTAGCTTCCATATTGTTATTTCCAATGATTTCTTTCTTAGTCATAACTTTACACAATCTTTCAGAAGCATTTCACACCATTGAGTATTAATTCTCTTTTTAACATTTTTCCATAAGCTTTTCTAAGACTGTGCTCTCCTGGTTTTCCTCTTACCTATATCTGACTGTTCCTTCACAGTCCCCTTTTTCAGTCCCTTTTCCGCTTACTGATCATTTGATTTCTTTCAGACTTTGCCTTATGCCTTCCAATTTTCTTTCTCAATCTCCTCTTTCTTGTTGTATATTCTTCATTCATCTACTCAACCAATGTTCTTTGAGTGTTTACTCTGTGCCAGGCTGAGTTGTGGTTATTCATCAGTAAACAAGACAGATGTGATCCTGCTTGTATGGCAATTATAGTCTAATGAAGAGTCAGATAATTAACAATTAACATAAATACATAGTTATAGACTGAGATCAATGCCATAAAACAAAAGGCCAAAATATTATTCAAAGGTAATACAGAAGAAGCTAATTGGATTGGAAGGTCAGAGAAGACCTCTGAAAGGAGATGAAATTTTGCCAATTCTTGAAATATGCTATAGACCCAGTCTCGTGAATAGTGCAGGAAATAACTACATTTTTATACTGAAGTAAGTCCTAAAATCTCCACTGCTCTTAATGTGGTTCAGGACACGCTACACCAAAATGTTGCAATTTGGCATATTGGATATTTTAAACTGAAGGAGTATGAAACAACAGCAGTAGTAGGAAAATCACTCTGACCTTCCCAGCTCCCTTCTCCCCTGAAACAGGTCATAAAACCTTCATATGAGATGTGCCCTTTTTGTAACAAAGGAAATGAGCATCATTATCTCCTCAAACAAATGGACACTGAGAAGAATCCTAACACACAGGCCTTGCTAAATTTCCCCCAGTTAACTGCTCTTTTCTCATCCTCCTTGGCTTATGATATTTCTACACTACTGCCCAAACTTCATAAAACCTAGCGTAGAAATACACAGGTCTATATTGTTTCTCTTGGTCTTCATTTCCTTATGAAGGCTCTAATGACATGTAAAATATGTTAAATAATTTTGTATGTTTTTCTCTCATGAATTGGTCTTCGTTTAATTTTCAAACCTAACCAGGTACTCTAAAAGGCCAAAAAAAAAAAAAAAAGAAAAAAGAAAACAAGCTTTTCCTTCCCTGCACTTTCATCAGCTCAGGTAGCTCCTCTGAGCTCCAGAGTGGATAGTTTTGATATGGGCCTATCTCTATAGGAACTTTTATTCTCCTCTTCCTTAGTTCCTTAGCTCCCCAGCTTTACCTTTTTCCTAGTCCCTAGTCTTAATCACTCCTTCAATCAGTTTTACTTGGTTTCTAGCGTTAAACAATGGATTGCCCCTAACCTGAATCATGAAATATCACCTTCCTACCTCCTGCTTTAGATACTTTGAAACTTAAACAATAGGCTCTTAGCCCACACCTCCCAGGATATCCTTTGCCCTGGCTTTAGTTAATCATTCTAAAACTTTTAATTTGTGTTTGCTAATTGTATCCCCAAAATGTACCCTGTCTCCAGCCTTGGTTAATCATCCTAGAATTTGTGATTTGTGCTGGCAAAACTTTAGTTAATTGTGCTTGCTAGACTTCAACTAATTATCCTGGAGCTTGTGAACTGTGCTTGCAGATTGTGATCATGGTAGCCCAGCATTCTTTCCAGGCCCAACTCTTGGATAGATAACAACACCCGAATGATTGGCTAAGCCAGAAATCAATAGACCACAGACACCATGGGGCTGAATGAACTTTCCAACACATAGCTAACCTCATCAGTGGCTTTGAGGCCTGCTTCTTGAGCCAAAGCTTCTAAACCTATTAACTGAATCTATTTCTACTCATCTAGGGGCAGTTGGGATACAAATGATACCCCAGCAAGGTTATCAACCCACCCTGACCAAAAAAGGCAATGTGGTCTCCTAGGTGAATCTCAAGACCCATTCTCCCTTTTAGACTAGATAGGGTGAAAGTTCCATGAATCCCCAATAGGTAGGGACAATGACAACATCCAGCAGGAAGCAGATACAGAAGATACTCCTCCTGTCTCTCAACTTCCCATAGAGATTTGTGGGGATCACACTTCTCAAGAGGGAAGTAAGGTAGGTAGATAGAATAGGGGGATCTTAGGACCTGTCTCATGAGACCCACCTTGCTGGAGTAGTCACCACCTTGATACTACCCTCACAAGTAATTTGCACCCCAAGTTAGGCAACTGAAGGAGGGGTGGGTTGATAACCTTGCTGGGGTATCATTTGTATCCCAACTGCCCCTAGATGAGGAGAAATAGATTCAGTTAATAGGTTTAGCCCCACAAGAAAGTTATAGGGTATAAAAAACCCACCTGTTTAAGCCAGTTACCAGTGCCTGTGCAGTAAGGGTTACAATAACCTTCATTCCACCTAAGCCTCATTATACCATCATTATAATATCATACATATGCCCACAAGTTCATTAATATCATTATAACAGACAGAATCTTGGGAAGGGACATGTGCAGTTAAAAGGTGATGTAATGGCCCCCTTGTCAATCAAATATTCAATCAAAAGGTCCCATGCTCAAATAGGCACAACCTCTTACAACTAAAGAGAATAAAACTACCAAAGCCTCATTAGTTGGGGCTCTTGAGCCACTTGCCTGCTTGAGCCCACTTCTACCTCTTTGGAGTGCACTTTCACCTTGTCATTTGGGGTTCTTGAGCCAGTCTTTTGCTGGGGCCCACTCCTACTTCTCTGTAGTGTACTTCTGCTTGTAATTAACTACTTTTTCACCACTTTATTTCTGTGTCTTGCTCAATTCTTTGTTTGGGACACCAGGAACCTGGGCATTGTGCCAAGAAGGGCCTATTCTTGAGTAACAGTTCTACCCGAATATCACTCAGGACTTTAAACACAAGAAACTGCAAATTGAACTCATCTCCCCAAACTGGTTTCTCTTCTCTCATACCACGTGGCTACTGAGGTTGTTTCTTGTATCTTATTCCTTTCTGAATTTATCTACCATCTCAACCCAGTCAGGAACTTGAACATTATCTACCATTCTTTCTTCTACTTACATGCAAGGAGTAACCAAGTACTGAAGGGCCTATATTCTTAATGTGTTTTCTAAATTCCAATTGTTAAGACTTTTACCTATTTCTATTTTATTTCTTGCTTGAATTTCACCATAGCCTACTCTCTGACCTATAATCGAATAGCTCTGCTCACTGCTACAGTTCTAACAAACAGATCTGATTATGTCATGCCCTGTTAACATGTCTCAGTTGCTGCTCATTTACAAGCCCTTCATTACCAGGCCTTACATTTTCTTGTCACCCTTACCTCCTGTCACTCGCCCTCCCACACACTGGAATGAAAATATACTAAAGTACTCACCTTTCCCCAAACATACCTCCTGCCCTTTTGCCACCCTAACTGCTGTACTTTTGAAAATTCTATTCCCTAAATTCAGCGAACTCTTCAAGGTTTATCTCAGGAATCATCTCCTCTGGGAAACCTTCCCTGACAATGTCTATGTAAAGATGCACTTTCCTCTTCTCTGCTCCATAGCAGACTGCACATATAGCTATCAGGGCATTTATAATGTTCATTTCTGTCTACTTGTCCACCATGCCCACAGTGAACAACTCCCTAATGCAGGGATTGGCACTTTGCCTCTGGATCCCCACATTTAGATGGATAGGGGCTCAAAAAGTGATAGTTTAAGGCTAAATGAATTAGCTAATTCTCCCTTTCTCTGTCTAAAAAGCAGATAATAGGCATCTGGAGCCATGAAATGCAGGACAGCTCCATTTTGATAAGAGCAATTTCACATACAATGCATGTTAAAGTGTGGCCATGTCTTAACTACAAACTAAAGTACAGTTCAGGCACTGAACTATGAACAGAGGATTACTGGCTCTTTCTGCAAGGCAAAGTTACATCAGGTAATTAGCTTGGTTCGCATCATAGCCATATTCTGATAGTAAAATAATTCTCTGCAAGTATACCACACTTGAAGATTTGACAGAGCCCCTTTACAATCCCTGTTTTATTTGGTCTGCGTGAAAACTGTGTCTCAACAACACGCCACGTTTTGCCTAACATCACGTACCTAATGTATTTATTAATCAATTTAGGCCCTACCTCAGCCCAAAAAGGAACTCCAGTTGCTTACAAAAAAAAATACAGGAAGATAAGACTGAAAACAAAGAAAAAGACATTGGAGTGAAGGAAAAGGAGTCAAATAGTAGAGGAGGGCAAGCAGGGTTTCAAATTCAAAGCTTCTGACTCCCAGTTTTATTTACCTTTCAACCCATTAAGCAGCTGCCTTCCAAAGATTTTGAATCACTGGGTGGTGTTCAGCAGGAGTTTACTTGCATTTAGAAAAGCAACAACAATTTTACCCTAATAAAGCCAGTAGCCTGTGTCTGAATAATCTCCCATCATATATAAGCACTGAGAATTAATTCTAAACTTGAGTTACTGCAATTATCCTGCTTGGAATGGAAACCTGATCAGCCAACAGACAGAGGCAAGGTGAAATGAGCTGAAACCACAAAGAAAATTGGTCCAATAGGATATAGGGGCCTGGCTTGTTTTTCAGAACAACATATATATTGAAACATTAATTAGATCAAAACAGAAAAACAAAAATATGTCTTTTAGGAAATTAGTTAATGGGAAGGGAAAGTAGAATTAACTGTTGTGAGGAAGTGCAAAGAATATAATCATATACTACAACATAAATGATACATTCATTCTGGGTATTCAGTAGTTGATCATCTTGACCAACTATCATTTATTAAAAGTTTTCTCCGTGCCTGACAATGTGCTAGTGCTTTCATATGTGTCATTTTATTTGATTTTCATAATAATCCTATAAGGCCTGGAGAAGAAATGTTGATTGCATGCCCAAATTCAGACAACTATCAAGTGATATTATCTGAACAAACCTGGACTACCCAAGTGTGTATAACTCCTATTATACCACTAGAGTGGGAATGTAGATGGAAGTCACCTTCTATCCAATATCTTAATTCTCTAGAGAACAGCAATAGGATCAATGAGGAGAAGCTGCAAGGAACCAGATTAGGACTCACTTGGTTGAAGCTATTTCTAACAATAGGGACTTTTCAAAAACAGAAAGGACTATCCTGGGTGGTAGTCAGTGCTCTGTCACTGGTATTGTTCATATAGGGCTTGTGAGGTTCATGACTACTAAATGCAATGTGGTATCCTAGATTGGACCTTGGAACAGAACAAGGATGTTAGTGGACAAACTGGTAAAATTAGAATAAATTCCGGGATTTAGTTCGTAGTAATGTACCAGTGTTGGTTTCTTAGTTTTGACAAAGGTACTATAGTAATTTAAGATGCTAACATTAGAGAAAATTGAATGAAGGATATATGGGAACTCTCTGTTCTAACTCTGCAAACTTTTCTGGAAATCTAAAATTATTCCAAACACATTTTAAAATTTATTAAAAAACAATTTGCGTTTCATTTGTCTTGCACACCATGCTTTGCTTCAATTTTTCTATTTTGTGAGTAATAGTTCAATATGTTTTACAAGTTATGGTTTATTTGTTTCTCACCTTGATTTAGAAAACATTGCAAGAACCACTGTCTAGTATGAAGAGAGCAGAGGTGTCCAATCTTTTGGCCCTAGAAGAGGAAGAATTGTCTTGGGCCTCACATAAAATACACTAACACTAATGAAAGCTGATGAGCTAAAAAATGTCCATGCATAATTTTCATGATGTCCTAAAAAAGTTAAAAAATTTGTGTTGGGGTGCATTCAAAGTCATACTGGGCCACAGGTTAGACAAGCCTGTAACACAGTGTCCATTTAACTTGAACTATCAGAAAATAAGTAATGGGATTTGATCTAGTTGAAAACAATGTATCTGAAATTAAGACTTATTTTTCATTCATTGTCTTTTTCCCCTTAATTTTGTAATTTCCTGAACCAAGGGGACCATTTTGAGTACACAAATGATACTGCACCTATAGGGTGGTGGAGAAGATAGCTGTTGAGTCTGTGGGGAGAAGCATGGACACTCTGTCACTGCTAATAGAAAAGTAACAAGTAAAGACTACAGAAGCCTATGATATGGTTATTTACCAAGGGCTAGAAACCCATGACTCTAATAAGTGAAGATGATACAGGTCAAGAACAGCTCCTTTATGTCTCATTGAATCAGAAAGTGTGAGCGCTCTTGTTCTTCTTAAGCTATACTGTAAGATTTCTCAGCATTCAGACTGCCAGCACCAGACATAATGAATTTCAAGTCTTTACCTCTTAGAGGAGCTGGATGTAGAAGTTGTTCATGATTTCAGCAGAGGAAGTGCCATTTAAGGCAGAGTATTTATAATATAATGGCTTCTTTCCTAAGTAAGGGTATTCGACACACATTTACAGTGATATTTACTTTTATTTGACCAGGAAGCATGAAGCTCCTTTTGTCTTTCCTGAAAAAAATAATGATATGTTGGCAAAAGAAAAAGCATGACTTTGCATTTGCAAAGTAAGCACTAAATGTTGTGATAAGGCAGCCCTTGTTTTGGGCTTGCACATGATAAGTAGAAACAGTATTTAGTTGTGTCCAAAGTAAGCTATCATTTCCACTTTTCAAACTACAGGCTTGATGGAATGATGAAAACAAGGATCCTGGGTATAAGTCTCAGTTCCCTTTCCAACTAATCTTGGAGCTTTAGGAAAACTCTGTCTTACACTCTGGGCTTCTATTTCCTCATCTATAAAATAAGAGATTCATGTATACAAAACTTCTTTGAATTTCATTAGTTCACTAGTAATCAGAAAGACAATTATCGTGAGAGTTTATCACAAAGCCATAGAATTATTAGTCGGTCATATTCACTTGCTCCATCAAATGGAAAAACTCATGAAGCACAGAAAGCCTGAAGCCCAAGGACAGGCTCTCCATTCAATGCAGAAACTAGTGTTGCGGAGTGCTTAACAGCATGACTCTGCAACTAAAATCTTAGATGTGAATCTTGATTCCACAGCATGCTAAATGTGTGATCTTAGCATGACAAATAACCTCTCTGTTCCAGAGTTTCTACAACTCTTGAGATAAAAATAACAACAGTGCCTACCTCCTAGGGTAATTGTGAGAACTAACAGGGTTAATATTTGTAAAGAGCTTAACATGTACGTGGCATATAGTACAAACAAGATAAATTGCAGTTGCTATTTCTGTCATTCTTTTTGTTGATATACAAGGGCTGTGTTGAAAGTATCCAGCCATGTAAAATGAAAAATAGAGGCGTTTATGGCTGGATTATTTTGTGGAACGCCCTTGTATGTTATTAATGTCAGCTTTATCTGCACACATGTCTGGACAAAAACAGCCAGAACCTCCAATCTACTGTAGACTAATGGAAGTGACTGATACTCAGTTGAGACCTCCGATATCCTTCAATCTCATGAGCCAGCCATGGCCTGAGCTGCCTGGAATAAAAATAAATAATAGCAAATACATTGCATTTACTATTGCATATGTGTCTAACATTGGTCCTCTGCATGCATTAATTAATTTAAGCCTGCTAATGAGGTGGGTGCTATTATTATCCCTACTTTTTGGATGAAAAACTAAAGTATAGTGAGGTTAAACAACTTTCCCAAATGGCAGTTAGTGTATAACAGACGCATGATTTGGACTCAGTCTGATTCCAGAACTCCTGCTTTTAACACTATGCTTTGCTGCCATAGTAGCTTGTGTTGCCTAAATGCCTACTAAGTGCCATATTCATTACATACCTTGTGTCTCATCTTTAGGTAACCCTGCAAGGTAGGTATTATGCTTATCTCAGTTTCTACAGATGCAAAAAACAAGGCTAAGTAACTTGCCCAACATCACAGAGCTAAGGAGTGCTAGAGATTTTCTCCATAACCTGTTTTCTGTCCATTTTACTGCATTGTCTCTTAACAAGAATAATATTCATATTTTGTTTTGTTTTATAACTCAGAGACTTTCTAGTGGGAGATCAAGGCAAATTATTGGAAAGGTTGAACAACTGCAATACCAGTGTTCTCTCCAGGAAATAGGCATAGCCCTCCCATTAATGAGGCAAAAGAACAACAACCCCCTGGTGCTAGTCCAAGCACCACAGGCACTGGGAGATCTGCAGATCTCTTCAACAAGGATTTCTCTTATATAAACAGAAAAGAGTTACTGAAATACATAAAGTAAACTTTCATATGAAATTCAAATTTGTTCAAACTTCCTGATACTGAATCTTAAGTGAAAAAAATAACATTCTGACTAGACGCCCATGATCACATCACTTCTTATGTGATGAAACATGTGAGCTGAATGGAAGCAATAACTGTGAAGCTAATTCACCCTCTTTAATTCCATGGGAGAAACGTTCTTCTAGATTTACCCTACAAGTACAGAAGGTGTCAATGAGGCCAATACCATTTTTGTGATCTACTAAGAAAATATACCTAGTAAAATGTAAAATGAAGCCAATAATGAATACTTCTTTGCCCCTAGATTCTTGGAAGTGTGGCCACAAAAGATTAAAGGCATTACAGTGAACACAAAGGGTTGGAAAAAAATATAAGTTCTGTGATTTTTATGCTTTTCCCACCAGATGTTATTTTTATGTAACTCCTTATTTCAATTTTCTGTAAAAAATGTCTCCCCAATTCAACAAGGCCTTAACATGCAATATGAAAAAGAAGACAGATGGGAAAACTTATATTTTAAATATAACAATGACTTTTACTCACTCAGTATTTCAATATTATATTATTTCTTCCTAAGCCAGGGTTTGCAAAAACTGAAGAAAAATGTGTAAATTCATACTTCGTTGAGGATCCTTATATGCAGGAAAATATGAACACATTTACATTAAATAAAGGCCTTTTATGAATCATAATCCAGCATGCAATGGTTTTTCCTGTTTTGGCTCTGTGGGTTATAACTCTAGGTTCTCCAAAGTTTCAGAAGGGAGTCAGTCTCTTATTTAGCATTTAGATAACAGTAAACAGAGAAAATGTTTTTTCCCTCTCCCATTCCCAAATACTTCATCCCTGGAGCCACAGACCCTTGACTCTTCAGAGACCTTTCATTGAAAATTTACTATGAACAAATCCTGACCTCCAAGTTGGAGACAGGGTTTAACCAGGCCATATGTGCAAGTATCATTTAGTCAAGGAAGTAGAAAGTTTGGGAATATTATGTGGTTGATGGACATTTTGCTCACACTATTCTAAGTACTATTACTTTTGCAATAATGGTATACAAACACATGTGTAAGATATGATGATAAGCAAAACTCAGGAAGTATGCATCAGAATTCCTCCACACTCTTGGCATTACAATGTGTAGGAGACAGTGCTCATTTGCCACTGAAGGAGAGACAGGAAAGCTGAGAGACACCCTCTTCCTCTCAAGCCTAGATACATAGTGCAGGAAGAGCAGGGATACTAACTGAGAGAAACCCTACAGATATTGAGAATCTCAAGTACACTGAATACCCCACCATGGCTTTGGCCCTGTACTGCTGTGATGGGCAAGAGATAAAAGAACACCCTATTCTACCAGGGTTCCAGTACATAGCGACCGCTGAAATATGGTGTTAAGGAAGGAGAACAAGGACAAATTATCCAGGTACACAGATTGAAAGTCTTCCTAAAGAGAAGATTGTAAGCCTGCTCTTAAACAAGGTGAAACCTATGGTGAACTGAATATAACTAAACCAACAACGAAACTCTGATCCAGATAAAATAACCATAGATTAATCCCAAACCAAATATAAATGGAAGGAAAGGTATTCCCATTTTGGATATTGACATAATTTACCTCAGCTTATTTTCTTTTATACTTAGTGACTTGTATGAACAGAAATTACATAAGCAAATAAAACAAAAGACTTATAAAAAGGAAGAAAATAGGAAATATTCTCAAGAGCTAAAGAATCAATAGAACCAGTCCCAGAGATGGCCTAGATAAAGGAATGAATATAGAATTTCAACATTGTGATGGAAGCTATAAGTAAAGAAATATGGAAAAGCTAGAAATGAAATGTGGAATATCAGAAATCATTACTTTGTTTTAAGGGATTATCAGGTGACTGAATATAGCAGAGAATGAAATTTGTGACTTGGAAACATGGAAATATAAAGTATCTAAAAAGAAACAGAAAGAAATAAAACAGTAACAAACTGGAACAGATTATTTAATATCTGTGGGACAATAGCAAACTATCTAACATAAATAATTGGAGGCCCTGGGGGAGAAGAAAGGGAGAAATGAGCAGAAGAAATATATGAGAGGATAATGGCCAATGATTTTTTAAAATTTTTGAAAGATGATATCTTAAATATCTAAAAATTTCACAGACTACCAAACTGGATTAATAAAAGAAACAAAAACCAGGTAGTTATATCATAGTCAAAGTACTAAAAAACAAAGATAAAAAGATAATTTTGAAAGCATCCAGAAAAACACAGAAACATACATACAGTGGAACAATGATAACATAATGTATAATTTCTCTTCAGAAATAATGGAAGACAGAAAACAATGGAATAGCATCTTATCTGCTGAAAGAAATATAAAAGCTGTCAAACTTGAATTATATATCCAGCAAAAA
Source organism: Lyroderma lyra (assembly GCA_004026885.1). NCBI lineage: Eukaryota > Metazoa > Chordata > Mammalia > Chiroptera > Megadermatidae > Lyroderma > Lyroderma lyra. The sequence goes on from PVJL010008279.1 coordinate 30,821, forward strand.
TTATTCTTCAAAGATGAAGATGAAATAAATAAATTTTCGGGAGTTCCTTGGAGGTGTAGTGGCTTAAGGCTTTGGCACTGGCGCTGTCAACGCTGTGGCTTGGGTTCGATTCCCAGCCAGGGAAATACCCACATACAGAAACAAACAAACAAACAAACAAACAAACAAACAAATTTTCAGGGGAAAAAAAAGTTTAAAGAATTCTTTTCCAGCAGATATGCAGTACAAGAAATACTCAGAAAAGGATTCTTTATACCAAAATAAAATATACACATAAAAATATAATTCTGCAGGAAGAAATGAAAAAACACCAGAAGGAGTAAATATATTGGTAAATATAAAGGGTAATTATTTTTATTTATTTATTTATTTATTTATTTTTATGTGGGTAGTTCCCTGGCTGGGAAACGAACCCAGGCCACAGCGTTGAGAGTGCCAAAGCCTTAAGCCAGTACACCACCAGGGAACTCCCTTAAATGGTAATTATTTTTAAAAAGTGGTATGTGCATGTTTATATGTGTGTATGTAGAAATCACAAAAACTATTGATTATTTATTGTAAAAATAATAATGTAACAAGTGGGTTTATAGCACATATCAAATAAAATATCTGAGAAAGCAATCACAAAGGTTGTAAGTGGCATAACTGGAAGAATAATGCTGCAAAATTCTTTTCTTTTTTGTGAAGTAATAAAATATATATTGAAAGTTGCAGAGATAAAGATGCATATTGTAATGATATAAAACAGCTAAAAACGATACAAAGAACATAATATGAAAAAGTATTAGATTCACCCCAAATATATTGGAAAAGAAGCATGGGGGGGATGCAGAAAAGATTGAACAAATAAAAATCAAGCACCAAAATAAAAGATTTAAACCCAAACATCAATAATTATGATAAACATAAATGATCTAAAAACTTCAAATAAATGGCATAATTTGGGGACTGGAAGAAAAGGAAAGATGCAATTACATATTCTTTAAAAGAAACACACTTCAAACATAAAGATGCAAACAATGAACATGAAAAGATGGAAAATATACATACTGCAAACACGAAGTCTAACAAAAATGGTCTGGCTGTACTAATATCAGATAAGGTAGACCTTGTGGCAATGAATACTACCAAAGATCAAAAAGGAGATTTCATTATTAGAAAATAGTAATTGATTAAGAATATAATTTCCTATATGTGTTTGCACATACTAACAAAGGCACTAGATATTTGAAGCAAAAATCAACAGCAATAAAAGAAAATATAGATAAATCCACAATCATAGTAAGAGGTTTTAATGTTCATCTCTAAGGAATTCATAGAATATATAGACAAATCAGAAAATAAAATTAAACAGCACTATCAATCAATTTGACCTCATATAAATTTACAGAACACTACACAAACCAACAGTGGGAGACACATTCTTCTCAAGGACCCATTGAATATTCACCAAGTGGACTCTAAATTTAATCATGATACAAGTTTAAATAAATTTCTAAGGGTCAAAATCAAACAGAATAAGAATGAGGGCTGTCTGGAAAACATCCAGCCATAAATGCCTCTAATTTTCACATTACATTGCTGGATACTTTCTGGACAGCCTTTGTATGATATCTGACTGCAAAATTACCAAGTTTGAAATCAACATTAAGAATCTAAATATAAGGTGATGGAAAGAGAACTCACACTGGGTGGTGAACTTATTATACAAGTTGACAATGCACTGTAGAATTGTATGCCTGAAACCTATGTAATCCTTGCTAAAAGATGTCAGCCCAATAAGTCTAACAATAAAAATGAATTTAAAAAGTTAAAAAAAAAAGTCCCATGCCTCATAAGCGTAACTCCTCACAACTAAAGAGAATGAAACTACCAAAGACTCATTAGTCAGGGCCTTGAATCACTCTTTTGCTCCAGCCCACTCCTATCTCTCTGGAACATACTTCTGTTGCTAATAAACTACTTTTTTACTACTTAAAAAAAAGAATCTAAATAGATTACTCCCCCAAATTTTGGAAATCAAATACCACACATTTAATGACACTTCAAATTCAATGATAATTACAGTACAATATGTAAAAAAATGAAATGAATCTAAAGCAGCTCTTATAGTAAAATTTATAACTCTAAATGCCTTTACTCAAAAAGAAGATAGTTGTAAAATAAATTATTTATATTCCTACTTTTAAAAGCTAGAAAAAGAAGTACTAACTAAATCCCAAATAAGTCAGAAGAAGGACATAATAAAAATGAGAAAGAAAACCAATGACATGAAAAAAGAGATAGTCACCAAGGCCAAATTTGATCCTTTGAGAAGATTAATAAAATTTTAAACCACTAGCAAGACAGGTGAAAAAAAAAAAGAGAAAATATACGAAGTATTAATATAATAAACGAAAATGAGGACATCACTAGAAAAGCTACAGACGTTAAAAGGGTAATAAGAGGCTATTGTGAACAACTCAGTAAACAAAAAACAGTGAAAAATAGGAAAAAACATTTGGACAGATACTTCAATAAAGAAGATGTACACATGAAAAAGCACTCAACATCACTAGTCATCAGGCATATGTAAATTAAAACCATAATGAAATGCCACTATAAACACATAAGAATAGGTAGAATGAAAATAATTGACAACCTGAAATGTTGGTGATTATGTGGAACCCTCAGAATGCTCATTGTTGGAGGTGTAAAATGATGGGAAATTGTTTAGCCATGGCTTAAAAGTCAAACTTATATCAAGCTTTTGGACCAACAAATTCACTGTTTATCCCCTACAGCCCCCCCAAATTAAAATGTATGTCCATAAAAATTTTGTAAAAATTGCCTTTACTCATCGTAGCTCAAATCTGGAAACAGTCCAGATGTCCTCCAATGAGGAGAATAGGTTAACAAATTGGCATATCCATACAATGGAAAAATAAAATCAGCAATAAAATGTAATGATTTACTGATATACATAGACATATGAGTTAATTTCGAAAACATTATTCTGGGTAAAAGAAGTCAGACACGAAAAATACAAGTACTATAATGTTTCCACGTTTTCATTTATATGAAGTCTTAAAATAGGGAAAACTAATATACAACGATAGAAATAAGTTCAGTGGTTGCTTCTCACAGCAGATGGGTATTGACTAGGAAGAGGCATAAGGAAACTTTCTAGGGTGATGAAAATGTTTTATAACCTTAAATTCAGATTACATGAGTGTATGCACTTTTCAAAATGGATCAAACTGGGTACTTAAGATCTTAGCACTTTACTGTATTTAAATTATACCTAAATAGTGAAAAAGAAGAAGTAATGAGTTGGATAAATTCTTCTAAGTGTAATGGAGGCAATTCGATTGACTGAAGCAGTCTTTTGAGGGAAGGAAGGATATAGGACTGGAAAGCCATGCTGAACCAGACTTTTGTGGGCTTTGAATGACATTCAGAGTGAAGCCAGTAAAGGTTTTAATATAGGAAAGAAATATGATGAATATATGGTATTTGGAGACTTTAATATATTCCGTTCTATTAGAGCTGGGAAAATATTTTCTTCTTTCTCAGTTACACAGTTAGGCGTAAGTGAAACAATGAGTATTACAAAGAATGCCAAAGTATATTTTCTTTACACAGAGGTGCACGCATGTAACCAACGAAAGAAAGAGTTCTAGTAAACATCCGTAACTCTGATTTCTCTGGAGCCCTAGATAATACCCATCTTATCATGCAAGGAAAAGGTCCTGAATCATAATTCTCAGTTGTCTAAAAACACAAGAAAGGATGAAGTATGTTAGAAAAGAGTCAATATTTGGACATCGTATGCCCATGTTGAACTAGATATAGGAAATTGACATGGGTTCAGGAGACATGTCTATACCTTTTTTTAAATATGTAAATATTTAACTCAAAATGGTTAAAAGACCTAAACATAAAACCTGAAACAATAAATTACATAGAAGAAAACGTTGGTACTAAACTTACAAACCTTGGGTTCACAGAGGAATTTATGAATTTGACTTCAAAGGCAAGGAAAGTAAACGCAAAAATAAATGAATGAGACTACATCAAACTAAAAAGCTTCTGAACAGTCAAAAGAAACCATCAACAAAACAAAGAGATAACCAACCTAATGGGAGAAAAAATTTGCAAACAACACCTCCAATAAGGGGCTAATGTTCAAAATATATAAAGAACGTATACAAGTCAACAACAAAAAACCCAACAATCGAATTAAAAAATGGGCAGAGGACCTAAATGGACACTTTTCCCAAGAAGACATATAAATGGCCAACAGATATAGGAAAAAATGTTCAATTTCACTAGCTATTAGGGAAATTCAAATTAAAATCACAATGACATACCACCTCACACCTGTTATAATGGCTATCATCAACAAGACCAATAACAATAAGTGTTTAAGAGGCTATGGAGAAAAAGGAACCCTCACACACACTGCTGGTGGGAATGTAAATTGGTACAGCCACTATAAAAATTAGAATTTCCCCCCAAAATTAAAAATAGAATTACTATATGACACAACAATCCCTCTTCTGGGTATCTGTCTAAAAAATCTGAAAAGTTTTGTCTGTAAAGATATATGTACCCTGATGCGTTTATTTGGGGATGAGTGGGTTAGGGAGGGGAGAAAGGGGAGGGGGTGGGAGAGGAGGTGGGGAAGCTAAATATAAGGTGAAGGAAAGAGAAGTCACATTAGGTGGTGAACTGATTATACATCAAGTTGACAATGCACTGTAGAATTGTATGCCTGAAACCTATGTAAGCCTTGCTAACAGATGTCACACCAATAAAAAAAAATACAAAAAAAAAAACCATGAAAACAAAGTGTTCTTTGATAGATGGTTAAATAAAGGACCTGTGGTACATATACACAATGGGATATTACTGGGCCATAAGAAAAGATGAAATACTTTTGTGACAACATGGATCGATCTTGAGATTAACATGCTAGGCGAAATAAATCAGACAGGAAAAATCAAGAACCATATGACTTTACACATATGTGGGATATAAGAAAGCAACAAAGGTATAAGACAAATAAAGAAAGAAAGAAAAACTCATAGACACAGACAACAGTGTAGTGGTTGCCAGAGGATTGGGGGGAGAGGTTGGTAGAGGAGGGAATGGAAGTCAATTACATAGTGATGGAAGAACTGACTCTAGGTGGTGAGCACACAATGCAATATGGAAATGATGTATTACAGGATTGTACACTTGAAACCCATATAATTTTACTAACCAATGTCATCCCAATAAATTTAATTAAAAATGTATAAATGACCATTCCTGTTATTTACAACTCTCTTTGAGTAAGGTTTTTAAAAATTTCTATTTTAGGAGTTCCCTGGTGGTGTAGTAGCTTAAGGCTTCGACGCTGGCGCTGGCACTGTCAACACTGCAGCCTGAGTTGGATTCCCAACCAGGGAACTACCCACATACAAAAAAAAAAAAAATCTATTTTAGAAGGCCACAGTATTGTGTCATATCAGATTACAGCTGCTAAATTTTAACAAACACTAATAAGTTATTCAGAGATTTGCAAAACAAAGTAAGCAGATTTAAATTTTTAACATTCTCACAAATGAGGCTATATTATATTACATTATATTATATCATGTATATTATATTAAAACATACTTTATCAAGCCTTGGTCAAAGATTTCCTTCTGTACAGAATTTAGATACCATGTTTTCATTTGGTATAAAATATTCAGACTTTCAAATAGATAGATTAAAGAATAATCCTTTAAATATGTATATTGTAAACTAAGTCTTTGTTTATAAAAACACCCACAAAAAGACTCTTCCTCACTGCACACTCCATGTGGATTTCAAATAGGGCTTGATTTACATATAATTTTCTGGAAACAATTGTATAAATATACAGTTGTTCCATTGATCGGTTAAGCTTTCAGGCCATACCCAGTGGCACTGCTGGAATTAAAATAAATGTTATGGCATATCCATCTTTCTCCCACAGGCCTGGTATCCCAAGGGAAACTTACAGAACCTCTTCTACCCAAGAGGGACTTGTGTCCGTGGATACTCTTCTTCCTCCACAAGAGCTTAACTGCTGAGATTAATTTCCCTGACACCCAAGACCACTTTCCGTCCAATAGTATTCACAACTCCAAAGCATCCAGTTTCAAAAGCAAATGGAAGAAGGCCAATATAGATTTCTGCTACACATCCAAAGACACAATTTGAAGAGAGTCTTTCTGGTTAGTTTTATAAGATCAGCTTAAGACTATTTAGTCATGTATCCAAAGCAAATATATGGAAATAGTTTTTAGTGTTCTATGCACTCATTGGAGTATATTCATTAACTCACTTAACAATCACTGACTATCTACTCATCCGCAGGCTCAGGGCCAGGCAGTGAGAACTGCATATTACAAGAAGGCACTGTGAGGCACTGCCCAAGTGATAAAGGCCTCAATGTCTGGAATGAGTGATCTATGGAACAGCTGAAAGTACACATCTGCATCTCCTGAAAATGATTACTGATAAAGAAAAAACAATAAATAAATATATTATTTCCTAAGTGCTAATTGATAAGAAAATAATTAACAATTATGTTACTTCTTATAGTTACCAAAGAGAGGGAAATCTGTCTTCATGTGTTCTAAATTTTGGAAACTCTAAGTCAATATGATATGTGAACTATTAGGCAGGCTACTGAATAGAAGGCCCATAACCAGTCAGAAACAGAAATAATAAACAAACGAACAAAAAAGCAAACAAACAGATAAAGAGGCTTTGGAAAGCCGAGAAAAGTAGCCATGAATAGCAGAAAGCAGTAGAGCAAGGACAAAAACACTCAGAGAAGTAAATGGGTGAGCTAAAACAGGGCTGGTTAGAAACAAGACTAAAGAAACTTAGGTTCCATAACTTATACAAGCATGATCACGAGGGCTTTCGGGCTGTAAGAGGTTACACAGAACACAGCTACTGTCTGTTCTTTAGCTTCCCTGAGGTCCAAAGAAGAAGCATCAGATTTAACTGGACAATGAGAGATTTAGGGTGAAAGTTCCTGCCTTGAGGGCTGTTGAAATGAATTCTTTAGAGAGTTTCTAGATGAAGCGGCTGGGACAGTCTCATCTGTATACCAGGGATAAAGTGCTTTCCTGTCTAAAGGCAAAAACATAAACTACCTGACCTTTCTTAGGATTCATCCTTCTTCATTGCATAATCCTTTCTTCAGACCTCCTTTGTACTGTGCTACCATGGACTCAAACCTTGCCCTACATTGCATCAGGTACTTTCAACATTTCTTTCAAGGAGAGACCCCAGTCATTGTCAATCTGCCCCACAGTTTGCATTGATTTCTTTAAATGAGCTCAGGTTACCATGAACATACATATATTTAAAACAGACATGTCTATTGATAACATTTCTTCAATCCAGAAGTCTTTTGTTAGCATAAAGTAAGCATAAAGTTTGTTGGTGCTTGAATCTAAACAAGCAACTTAGATCACAATCTGATCATTTACAATTAATGCATGCACATGTTGATGCAATAATTATTTGATGAGAATTGCCTGTGTCTCAGACCTTATTCAGCAAAGAATTAATATATGAGTTAAAATACTTTACAAGCAGAGTGATAGGTTGAAATGTTTCTGCTACATGTACCATATCCTGAGATAAGTGGCATAGAATCTGTCATCTCTTCCTTTAAGGATAATTATAAGCTGTTTCCCAACTGACAGATGGAAACTTTTGTGGGTTCATTAGAGGAATGAATTGTGAGAATAATAATAAAGAAAAAATGAAATGCTGAACTAACCTCAGAAATTCCATAATGATTTTCATCACTGATATTGCCCTTGATACCCTGACAATTCAAATTACTTTTTTTTCCTCTCCTTTTCATGGGGAGATCAGTTGAAAATAACCAAATAAACAATGCAGTGAAACATGGCAGAGCAATACGAACCTTCATTTGAGGAAGCTCCGAGACCACTCCAAATGGTCTAGGAGATGCTGTCAGATACTGAGAAAAGAAAGCCTATTAACCACAGTTAATTCCATGCTACTCAGCACTTTCAGGACAAGGGGAAGGATTCTGAAGAAACAAAAATTGCAAAAAGTAGTCACTTACTTGGATGAAATGTTCTAGCAAAATAAAACGTTCGGAGGGTTTAGCATTCTCTGGGATCCTTTCAAGTTCAATGTTACAAAAACATGCAAAGGATTTCAGTGAAAACATTCACTCAATGAGGCTACTTCATTCAGATAATATGTAGACTGGCAAACAGTTTCCCAAGAAAATACATCATTTTCCATTTAGCTACGTGTTAAAATTTCTCATCAAAAAGTAGCCAGCGGAGTGATTTTATTCCTCCAAAAGAACCCCTGTCTTGCTATTCTCAGAGGCTCAAAAGTAGACGCGCCGCCAGGCACTTTCTCATCTTGTTTTTCTCCGTGAGCCGGAGGTTCTTGGGCGTTGGTTCCATTAGCTATCTGCGACATCTTCCTCGCCGCCATGGAGGAAAGGATCGGCTCCTAGTTTTGCTTAGATATTCCGTAGTGCCTATCTTCTGTGATTTCCCTAAAGATACACCTAATAAGATTCTCAGAATTAGGATGTAATTGCATCCACTTTCCTTAGCTCTCTATTGCCTTCTCTTTCTTTTCACTAAGCTTAAAGCAAAATACATTTAAAACCAATTATAATTGTTTATTCTCTTTTCTTCTTTTAGAAATTCAAATTAGTGTCCTGTGCTATATGCAAAAAGTAAATGCAGATCTGAAGGTAGAAAATCTCTCTTGAATTAGTCAGTGGCCAGTTCTCTAAACACAAATAGGACTTTAAATAGACAGATAAACACATTCACTCTTCTCTGACAATTAATATCTAAAATTCCTCTTAGAAAAAAACAAAAGAAGCATTTTCCCACGAGTCTATGCTCAACAGCCAAACATCATGGAGTACGGGAAAACTCAAGAGCCCCTGTCCCATTCGGAAAATAAATATTGCAACAAAAAGGCCCCCGGCAAAATTTTGTTAATTTTTACAAAGGCATTAATGTCCAAGATAAGCTTTCAAATCTATGTCCTTCAAAAGCATCACTTAAATATATCTTACCTGAATACGACTTCCTTAACAAAGCCATGCTTCTTTATAAGCTGGTCCTATTCAGACAACTGCTGTCTACATTTGGAGCATACACAGAGAGGAGCGTGGAGAAAGTTTAAGGCATATCTAAAGTATTCTCCAAGGTACTGGTCAGAAACATCAAGCCCATACTCGCGGTATGGAGAGATCATTAATGGGCATTAGTGACAGACCATTATGACTCTCACAGATCATTAATGATTCATCATGTAACAGTATTGTTCTGGCAATAATCAGACAATTGCTTGGACTCAGATATAAGCTTCACCCATACTATTTGCTTAAACTTATTATTTCCAAGCAGAAAATTTCAGTTTGCCTTCTAGAATTACAAAAAAAAAAAAAAAAAAAAAAAAAAAAGATCTGTAACAGGAGCCCTCAGCATCAGAGGTGCTTTTGAATCTAGCTGCCTTTTTGATAGACTCTTCTCCCAGTCAGGAATCTTGTAGTCTGAAAGGTTCCCCAACAGCTTTTGAGATGTAGAAAATACGTCTTTGATTTTGAAACTGAATTGTTGCTGGACAGAAAATGCTACAAAGCAAAATAGACATTTATAATAATTACAGTTGCTCAATCGTCTGTAACAATTACTTGTAAAATGTTGAAATTCTATCTGAATTTTGATGTTGTTGCCAAAAAGTATGTTTTCATATTGAAGTTATCTGTTAAAAATTCAAAGAATCTACTAGCAGCCTATGACAAGGCTGTCAGCTAATTATAATAAAAAGCAAGAAACACAGGTTATTTTAGCATTATATCATACATGTTACTGAAGCACACAACAGTATTAACACAGGAATCAAATTTTTAAGAATACATGAAACCCCAAACCAAATTGCCATTCTCTTTATTTTTGCCTTATGAAAGATGTACTCTTTAGGTTAAAAAATCAAATGGAAATGGAAATTTAGTTATTCTGGGAGTAAATGAGTCTTTCCTATTGAACAGATTGGATTCTCCTTCTGTGTGGCTCTGGGTAAACTTTCCTTGAGTAAGAGTGAAAGGAAATCTGTCTCAAGATCTGAATATTGTCACTATCAATGAATATTGAAGAACTACTGACACCCACAAGGAACTATATTTACAAGAAGGAAGATTATGTATATCCAAAAGCATTCCATAAACTTACATAATTTTCCCTTAAGCTTCTCTGCATAATCAAAATTGTTTTGTGCTCTTTCTCTCTCTCTCTACTTTTTTCATCCAAAACTAAGAGGGTAACAGACAGCTGCAAATATTATCTCCTCCCAAAGGAATTCAGCTTCAAGTGAAATTGGTTTAGCTATAGGTCAGAATTTCAACAGGAGACAGAGGATGGAGAAAATTTGTTCTGTTCTGAAATCTAACACCCTCCTCCATCCCCCACCAGCCACCTACAGCCCAGGGGCCTGAAAATCAGGAACCCTCAGAGCCCAACTGGGCCAAAGAGAGTTGCTCCTCAGCAGGGCCAGCTTCCTGGAAGTGTGTCCTGTGCAGTCACATGGGACCATGCTCTGAGGAGGCCTGCACTTGTTTTCATGCTTTGCTTTCATTGTTTTAAAATTCTTGACAATTTTTGAACAAAAGACAAATTTTTTAACATTTTCATTTTGCACTGGACCCTACAAATTATGTAGCCAGTCTTGTCCCTTAGAAAACTGTTAACCAGTCAGTCATACTTGAGGGGCAGATGACCATCTTCAGAGTGTGGCCAGGGCTTTTCCCCATTGTTCTGTGACTAGGAAGCTAAGCTAGTATTCAGACCACCAGGCACACAGTTGCCTATGCTCAGATCCCTGTTTGCAAACTAAAATGGCTAATGGAAGAATTTAGGCTTGAGTGATCACCCTATACAGGAGAGATGCCAATTTCCTTCACACAAAAATAGCAAATCTTAATATGGAGGCAGTCGTTCTCATCCAATGTAAGAGCTCTTAAAAAATGACATTTCCCAAGGGATGAAATCAAGTCATCACAATATCTTATCAGGTCTGATCAAGAGACTCAGTGTTTCTTTTAGTTGTGGCATGCTTCATATGGCCCTGCAGTGTGGAAGGGTGTCCTCTGGGATGAGATCAACTCAATCTTTGATGTCTAGACTGCACAGACATAAACAAAGAGAGGGCTGACATGGAGCCAAATTGCAAGGCAGGTGAAATTTATTTCTGCTATCCTTTCTCTCCTTGCCCCTATACTAATTCTCAGCCACTCAGAGACTTCTTGCTACTTGGGGCCTTTGTGCAGCTCCCTATCTGCTATAACTCCACTGCAGGAGTTAACTCCCTTATTAGGCTTGACAGTGCCATTAGTACCGCATGCTTCTACTTTCTCTTGCATTCTGGGTCTCCCTATTCACCTAGTCCTCAATTTGGCTGATCTTAGTCAAGTGTATGGAGGGAGGAAGTCTTATTAAGCTAATTTACACAAATCTGGAAATAAATGTCAACTCTAACAAAGGTGTTTTCATTTTGGAAAATAAAGAAGTGCCTAATTCTCCAATTGGCATACTCTTGGGAAGTGGGGCAAATGGAAAGATTTGAAACAATAGAAAGGCAAAGAGGTTGGTAATACTTACCTGCTCTACTTAGCCTTGGGGGGTAAATGTGTATGCTGACCCAGCCTAATGGCTCATGGTACCACTCCCAAACTCACCCACCAGAATAAGTATTCTGAATGCACCAGGCTCTTTCATACCTCCACAGGTCTGTTCACTATCTCCCATAGCCCTTAGCTTGGGATGCCCTTCTCTCTTTGTCTGCCTACTTTTAAGTAGGATATCTTGTTGATTTCTGCCAGCCTCTTCATGTCTCTCAAGTTGACCATGTCTCCTTGGTTCCTTCACAGCACCCAAAACAATTTTTTATCATTGAAATATTACACAGCATTAAGTTTTTTACACAATCCATCATTTATTGAACTGTAAGTGGCTAGAGGGCAAGAATCACATGAGACCGAGAAAGCACCTGTGAATGAAGGAACTCAACAGAGAATGGTGTATCCTAAACAGTAAATGCATTAGAAGCCTGAGCCTGTGCTGGGGCCATAATTGTAATACATACATATTTGCAGGTTGTAGGGTGTAATTTTGCATGAGTTGACATAGGGGCTGCATGGGCAGCCTTCAATTCCTTTAGTAAAATTTAAATTCAGATTAAATACATACTGAGGGTCAGCACTCAGTGCTGTGTCACTCACCCTTTTCCAATAAATACCATCTGAACCAGCTCTCTCTTTGCCCATCTACCAAGAGTACACTTCTAAAGTCACAATCTATTATTTGCCCCTAGAGGCATTGTCCAACTAAACACAAGTTGACAAATCTAGTTAACTCTCTGGTGACTTGCCTTTAATCCCAGCCCAAGAAGTTACAGATGTTAAAGCTTTCATTGCATTGTGGTCGAGCAGCCCAACTAAGCTTCCTTCCTTCCTGGAGGCCCCAATCAATACTCTTAGAGCCCAGACAAATCAAAAGCAATAATGCCTGATATTGAATCATTTCCCGTTAAAATGCAAAGAGCTCTGTCTCCAGGCCCCCTTGACAATTGTTTAAAAATGTCTGCTGAAACAGATGTAAACAGATTTGTAGTACAATGTTTTACCATGGTCTCTTGGGTAATTAATAAAGAGAATTTTGCCACAAATTGGGCATCTTGGCTGCACTGATCCCCAACTTTGGAAAAAAATTATTGGACTAAGTGCAGATATGTATTTCATTAAAAAAGCACCAGTGAGTTGAAATCTTATGTCCATACACAATCCTGCATGTAGACGTTTATAGCAGCTTTATTTATAATTGCCAAAACTTGGAAGCAACCAAGATATCCTTTAGTAAGTGACTGGATAAATAAACTGTGGTATATCCAGATGATAGAATGTTATTCTGAACTAAACAGAAATGAACTATAGTGCCATGAAATGACATGAGGGAACCTTCAATGCTTATTACTAGGTGAAAGAAGCCAACCTGAATAGGCTACATAATGTGATTCCAAATATATGACAATCTAGAAAAAGCAAAACTGTCAAGATAGTAAAGTGGTTGCCAGGGGTTAGGGGAGAGGGAGGGATGAATAGGCACAACAGAAAGGATTTTTAGGGCAGTAAAACTACTCTGTGTGATACTGTAACAGTGGATACGTGTCATTATGCATTTGCCCAAATCCATAGAATGTACACCACTAAGAGTGAAACTTCATGTAAACTATAGACTTTGGTGATTTTCATCAGTGAGTGTAGGTTCATCAATTTTAACAAATGTCCCACACTGTTAGGGATGTTGAAAATGAGGGACACTGGCGAGGCAGGGAGTATATAGGAAATCTCTGTATCCACCACTTAATTTTGCTGTGAATCTAAATCTGCCCTGAAAAATAAAGCCTATTAACAACAACAACAACAAAAACTCTGGATACCTAATACATTCCAGGAGTACATGTTTTCTCAATGAAGCTTCTAGACAAACCTATAAGGTTTTCTTTGCTTTATACTTTCTGTTTTTTTTCCTCAGATGACAAAACTGGGTAAGGAGGTATAGTTCCTTGCTCAAGGTCATATAGCTGGCAACTGGCTAGGATGATGTCAAGGGTTTCAAAAGTTTAGTTGGTAGTTAAACTGGATACCCTTTATGATTCTGTGTCCTTCCTCCTCTATAAAGCATTCTCTGGTCAATGCAATTGCTCAAAGTCCACCAGCACTGTCCATGTCACTCATTTTCTACAATACTAACAAGGTCCAAGGAAGAAAGGAAATGCTTCACACGAAGCCCCTCACCCCAATCAGAAAATAAGAACCACTGCGGTCAACTGCCATGGATTGCACCTCTCTCTCATTTTCTCTTGGGGTAGCAGTGACAAAGAGACATATGGGGAGACCCAGTTTCAATAACAGCCCATTAGTTACTTTGCCCACAATTCAAATCCCAGTCAGCATCACCAAGGACCTTAGGTACAGAAGGCACAGTTGAAGCCCTGGGCATTCCCAGCAATGCCACCTAATTCAGTGTTTTATTTCTTTTGGATATTGTAATATGAAAAGTCTGTAACTCAGATCCTCTCCCTTCTCTAAAGTGAGCATTTTAATGTAACAGCCACAATTGTGAAAAACAACAACAAACACCCAATAGGTAGTGGAATTGAAGTAATAATAGTTTCTTCCTTGAACTGTCATAAGAATTAGATGAGAAGTTTATATAAAGTGCTTAAGGCAGTGCCTGATATACTGTAAGCAGTCAATAAAAATTAGTCTTCTTCTCTTCACCTTGATCTCTTCTTGCCCATTCACCTGAATCCCTGTTACTCCATCATTATCCTCCCTGACATTTCTGGCAGAATTATTGTGAAACTGATCAATAAGCAAGCAACCCACAAACATTAACTGAGTCTTGACAATGTGTCTTTGTGCAATGTACCTCTGCCCTATATAGGAGATACAAATGGAAAATACACATTCCCAGAGAGCTCAGAATCTAAAGGGGAAGATATACTTGCATTAAGTTCAAAAACGTCACTATGAATCAAAGGTTCTAAGGGATATGCTGAAGGCAGAAAGTGGAAAGAAGATGTTGAAAACAAGATTTGACTCATCTAAGTCACTGGTTATACACACTACAACTCACCAAATATTGACCATTGTTTGTGTTACTCCATTGTGGTTTCATAAGAATGAAAACTGAGCTAGTGCACACAAGCTCCTACCTCTGTGTCTGTGGGCTCTTAGTAAAAGGAGTTGACAGATATCACACCTCTGATACTTGGATGGGTCTTCTTGTGTAACAGTCTATTTTATGTCAGGGTCAAAAGCAGCACAGCATTTCTATCTATTCTGCTCAATACTGCTTCTGACATCATAGTAAAGAACACCTAAATATTTTGATGAACAGATTCCAGATATATCATAAATTATGCGTCTTATTCCAGGCACACATGATTTCAAGCATAATAGAGTTATTCATTTATTGCAAAATTGCACGCAATGCAGGGAAAATAGAAAAGTTATTAGGTTTCTGCAGTTTCTGAGGAATAAATTAAGGGAGAATGGTTTCTGTTTGTGTTCATAGCCCCCCCTGGTGGATAAATAGAATATTTCAGTTGCATGCTAACCCTCTCACCCTCAACAATTTTTATTTTCCTCTCAAGAGATTTATGGAGGGAAAAATTAAATATTTATATTTTCTAGACTCATATCTCATGACAATAGAAAAATAATCCAATTATAGTCCTCTTTGTTCCCTTTTTCTGAAGATTATCTTGGCTGATATTAAAATTAATGTCAAATTCTTGCCACTTTTAGGGAAACTTTCTTTTTGTTCTTTTAGTCAGCAAACATTTCCTGGGTGCCTATTATGTGGTAGGCCTATTCTGAGTGCATGAAACACAGGAATAAATAATCCCAGGTCCCTACTGGAGAGAAGCTTGTTCAGAGCCCAGTTCAAAAGTACAAGGCTGGGAAGTTGAGACAGGCCAGGCAAGACCCCAAAAAAGGTGAGCAGAAACCAGAAGAGTTCTGTATAGCAAGTGAGAGCTGATCTGAACATGATAACTTGAACAACTGTTTACAAGGCAGACGGAGTTGGTGAAGGAAATAAGGAATTCCAAATAGAAAAAGTAGAGAGGGAAAACCTTAGAGGTGTTAAGAAACCTGAAATCAGATGAGACACACCAGAAACTGGTAGTTGTTTGTCATGGCCACAAGCTAAAGAATGAGAGTGGGAATAGAGGAGATTTGGAGGCATAAGCTGAATAATTAAGCAGGGGACTTTAGACTTCATCCAAGGGGAAATTGGCTTTTACACCAGAAAAGATTAAAACTTTCAGAAAGGTAACTTGGGCTACGGTGTGGAAAATATGAAGAGCATGGTGCAATGCTGGTGACAGGGAGTTCTGGTAGGTGATACAGGTGAGAGATAAAGAGGATCTAACTTGGTACTTTACTTTGATGGTGGAAACTGAAGTTGTAGATTCCCCCTGAAGACCCCACCAAACCCTGGATCACTGTCTATAAAAACAAGCAAACAAAATCCAAACAAGTTCTATTTAGAAAGATTTTAAAGTTCTCTTAACATCAGACAATTTGATTCCTAAAGCCACAAATTTGTCACCAATAAAAAGCACACTGGTAGGGACCTTTCTCTCAACTCTTTTTGATTAAATTACTCATAACATAATGTACTAGAACCATTTATATCAACTTATGGCTGCTTAGATTTTTGCAGGAGAGGAGGTAGCTGAAAGGATCTGGTCCACTTACGTATTAATATATGTAAATGGCCCACTCCTGATTTTGTAATATGCAAGTGTCTGGCACTAAGGGAAGGGAGAGTAGGGTAACAAAGATTGAGCTGATGGCGAGGGACTTGTATAAGGGAAATTTGTCAGTTTTCCTTTAAAAAAGGAAAAAGTGAAATCCCTTTAGGAATTTAGTATTTACATCTCAGAGAAACACAAAGTGCAGACTTATATTTGAGATTTAATGTTAACCCTTTGTGTCTAGTTTGAAGCTTACAACTTGTATTTGTCTAAAACTACAAGCCAGAATTTTGTATCTCCTTTGATAAAAAGTGTGTATAATGTAAAGTAATTTTGCATATTGTGCTGCAAAAAAAAATCCAAACAAGTTGTAATGACTAGAACACAGTTGACTGGGGTTGGGGGAGGAGACAGGCAGTAATTACTTCACATAGTCATCTGGGCTCCTCTTTGATTTGGTCAACACCCTGTAGATGGGCTATGTCCTGTTTGAAGATTCACAAGGAAGCAACAGAGTCAAGTGGTAAAAAGCATGGTTCCCAGAGCCACACAGATGTGGACTGGAATTCTGGCTCTGCCTTGCACTGTAGGCTATACTTCCTTGGGCCTGTTTCCTTGTTTCTCTGGGCCTGATTCTGTTTTCTTTCTTTTTTTTTTATGTGGGTAGTTCCCTGACTGGGAATAGAACCCAGGCCACAGTGTTGACAGCGTTGAAGCCTTAGCCATTACACCACCAGGGAACTCCCTCTGTTTTCTTTCTTTCTTTTTTTTTCTGAGCCTGTTTTCTCCTGTGTAAAATAGATGTAATAACTGTGTACATCTGATAGGGTGGCTGTAAGAACTCAATAAGCCAGTATATTTAAAGCATTTACTACAGTGCTGAAACATAGTAAGCAGGCTATAAAGGTTAGTTTATTTCATCTTTCTCTTCCTCGTTCTGTGTACCTAGGCAAATTAGTCTTGTAAGATGACTGGTACACATGTCCCTTAGTACCTCCATAGAGTACTCTACCTTGGGTTAAGGAAAACCTCTATTTGAAAGATATCTGGTAATTTCAGCAATTTGTTTCTGTCCTAAACAAGACAGAGTCTAAGATCCACAGATAGAGTTGAGAACAAACCAGGTTCTCATAGTCCAATGAGTCTAGTTTTCACATCTGCCAATTCTCACTGGAAAGCATGGAGCCTGGAAATGAGGCTGGCACCAGAATCCTAGGGAATTTCTAAGTCAGCCAAGAAAGAGACAGGAAACGGCCCAGGTAATATGGGAGGCAAATGGATTAAGCATTACTGGGAGGTGATGGGTAGGTGGTGCAGATAGAAAGACAGCAGGGTTAGGCCTGGAGGAATTCCTTGAGTCAAGGTGCCCCTCATGCAATGGACTTTTACATGATTCTCTCAGAGTTAGCATTTCTAAGTGAGTCCTGGAGAACACTAATACAATCAAGATTCTCTGACTGAAAACATCCTGTGATCAGCAAGTTTGGGAAGGCCTGTACACCTGGCCCTACTCTTGGAGGTTCCTATTATACATTTGGCTTGGTGAAGGTTTTTAATAAGCCTATGATAAAAAAGCCTATTAACTGGAGGAACTCTGGGTTAACCATACTAATTTGATACCATAATCACCTTTTTTTTCACACAGTAACTACTAATGTTTCTTAACACTAGTATTCAGTGAAAAACACTAAGTATATGCCAGGCCAAGGTCACCAGAGCACAGGCCTTTTTAGCCAAGACTAACAGACAGAATCACTCAGAGAGGTCCTCATTAGTGGCCTCTCAAGGGACCTAGTTCCAGGTTGGCATTATATTCTAAACCCATGTATCAGGTGGCCACAGAAGGATGGGGTCAGAAAGTTTTCCTTGGTAGGTGGCCAATTCCATTGCTTCTGGTATTTCTGGTTTCTACGCCAGGGTTCCCTTAGAAAGGTTTTAAAACTCTGATACCCAGAACATGTTAAAAGTGAAGCCCTTGAAGAAGGCAATCTGCTTGACCTAGAGAGAATGGAGCTTCTGGGCTTGCAATAGTGATTCCAGGCTTCTGAGGTAATGAAGGAGTAGAAAGGGAAATAACTCAAGTATCATTTCTCCAGCCAAAGGGTTCTCTGTGGTTCCACTTGTCCCTGCACTGCTCCAGTAGCATAAGTTCCCTCCTTTGACACATGAGGTAATGGAAATTCAAGAAGGTTGATTATAGGTGGGGGTCACAACCAATCCTGCTGCTTTGGTTCCAAGACAATTTAAATATAGTTTCATTGAATTGCATAAAATTTTTATAGTCTTAGGAGGTGTACCTGTTAAAAGATTGAATTGTATATCCCCCAAAATTCATATATTGAAGCATTAGCCTTCAATTTGAAGATAGGGCCTTTAGGGAGACAATTAAGTTTAAATGAGATCATGAGGGCAAGGCCCTAATTCGATAGGGTTGGTGTCATTATAAGAAAAGGAAGAGAAACCAGAGAGTGCTCCATTTTCCTCTACTTCCCTCCCTCCCTCTCTCCACATGTGCACAGAGAAAAGCCTATATGAGGACACAGTGTGAAGGTAGCCATTTTTGGGTTGGCTAAAAGGTAATTATATTTTCTTGTGAGTAAATGACTTTTTTATGGAAAACAAAAAAAAACTTTATTTGAAAATGTGTGGTCCATTTTTTAAAATTATCTTTTGCCATTTTTCAGACTATTTCATGATTCCATGCTCAAAAAAATTCCTTTTTTGGCAAAAATCTGTTCCAAGAACAATTTGATATCTTCATCAATGGTAAATGCTTTACTATACAAGGCATTTTGCAACAAACAAAACAAATGGTAGTCTGGTGGTGCAATGTCTGGAGAACATAGTAGGTGTGGCAAAAAATGACATTCAAGCTCCAAAAACGTTTGAGGAGTGACCAAACTTGTATGTGGTCTAGTGTTGTCATGGTGGAAGACAATATCTTTGTGATTCACCAGTTCTGGAAGCTTCTGACTGATGACATCATTTAATTCATCCAATTGATTATAATGCACATCTGAATTAATCATTTGGATCCTGGGAAGCAGGTCAAAATACACAATACCTTTGAAATCCCACCAGATTGACAGTATAACCTTTCTTTGATGAATATCTGTTTTTGGAGTGCTTTGAGGAGGTTCATTAAGTTCATTCCATAATGTTTTATGTTCAACGTTTTTGTAAATAATCCACTTTTCCTTGCCTGTAATCAATCATTCCAAAAATTTCTTCGTGTTTCAAGAGTGAATTGCATATGTTAATGTACTTAGTGAGATGAATTTCCTTGAGTTCATGGTACCCAAATATCGAGCTTACTAAGGTATCCCAGTTGTTTTAAGTAGTTTTCAACATTCAATTTTGATATGTTAAGATTTCCACCAAACTCTTGTGTTGTTAAATGCCAATTGGATTCAATCAATGTTTTTATTAATATTAGCATTAAGGACAATTATTTTTTGGCTAACCCAATACAAGTCAAGAAGAGAGGGTTCACCAAAAATCAAACTTCACAGCACCTCGATGTTGAACTTCTAACTTCTAGAACCATGAAACAAATTTCTGTTGTTTAAGCCACCCAATCTTTGGTATTTTGTCATGGCAGCACTAACAGACTAATACAATACACTTTTCTGCTAAAGCATCTGTAACTTTGCTATTTCTTTTTCAAACAATCCCACTTAGGACAAAATAGCAGTCTAAACTTGTGAAACTATATAATTCTTGGGAAAGCTGATGCAACCAGGAGTCGTTTAAAAACATGAACGTCATTTTAATGAAATAGAAATGAGGTGAAATCACAATATCCAAACGAAAAGTGAAATCACCAAATGTCTAATGAAGGCCTAATCTATACCTGGTTCTGTACTTGGCTATAGAAGTCTGGGGTAGGCAACTCAATGTTGAATAAAATCTGGTATCTTTCTTTAAGGAATTTAGCATTTAGTGGAGAAGACAGACAAGTAAACAGGCATTTAGAAAGCAAAGTTCTGTGTTACAAGGAGTGACATCTAACACATTAGTCAGGGTTTGGGAGGTTGGTGTCAGGGAAGGCACCCCAGAAGAGGTGATATTAAGCCGAGACTCAAAGGAAGATTAGGAGGCAACCAGATGAAACGAGTAACTGCTCTAGCAACTGCCAGAATCCAGAGGAATCATACAAAGCCTGTACCCTCAGTGAGCTCTTAGCTCCCAGTAGAAAGAGACCAACAGATGCATAATTACCTTACAAGGTGGCAAGTATAATGACAGATGTGGCACAGGACATTCTGAAAGTACAGAGGGACACCTACCAAATTGAGCCTAAGGATGTCAAAGGCCATTAGTCATTAGTCAAGTCACTTAGGAGGGGATGAGAAAAAGTGTCAAGATAAGAGAATTCCAGGCCATACAAGTACAAAGACAAACAGACTTCAGAGGGTCTAACACAGGTGAGAACTGCAGGCAGTTTGGAACACTTGGAGCACAGATTTCCAAGGATGAGATGGGAGATGAAGCTGTGAAAGTTGCTAGGGGCCAAATCATGTGGTGCCTCATGGACCACAGAAAAGGATTTGACACAATCCTGTATGCCATGGAGAAATAGACAAGGTTTTAAGCAAGGGAGAGAGAGAGAGAGAGACCTGATTTGATTAGCATTTTAGAGAGATCTCAGTGGATGCAAGGTTAAAGGCACAGAGATCTTTTAGGAAGATTTCAACTTGTCACAGAGCAATGTTGATAGCCTAAATTAAGACAATGACACTTTGAATAGAGAAAAGGGCAATAGATTTTACAGTCAGTCTGGATGCAGAATTGATAGAACTTGGTTATGGACTGGAGATGTAAAGTAAGAAACAGGAATATAGGAGTTCTCTAGGGTTTCTGACTTGGGCAACTGGATGAATGGGGTATTGTCATTCACTAAGATAGGGAACTATGGAATTCATTTTCCCAATTTTTTTATTTTTATAGGTGAGGAAACTAAACTTGCCCAACATGATTCAAAAAGAGAGTGAGAGCTGACACTATAAGCCAATGTTTCTGATTGTTTGCTAACTAATTTTTTTGTGTGTGTACACATGCACAAATTTAATTTTGGATATGCCTGTGGGCCATGACAGTGAAGATGGTTTACAATTAATAGGTCTGGAATATGAAAGAGGCATGTGGACTACAGATAAAGATTCCAGAGTGAGCAGCAAAGAGATGGTAATGGCAATCATGGGAGGTGGGGTAGATGAGATAAGATGCCCTAGGAAAGATGCACAGAATGAGATGAGAAGAAGTCTAAAGATGAAACCCAGAGAAACAGTAACATTTATCACAGAGGAAATGAGGTAGTAAAGGAGACTATGGAGGTATAGACAAAAAGAGAACACAAATTAAGAAATAGTGGTGCCACAGAAACCAAGGAAAGAGAGTGTTTCAAGAAGAAAGAAATGCCTCCTGAGAGTTAAAGTAAGATGCTTCTAAGAGGTCAAGTTAGTTCAGGATTTTATGTGTCCACTGGCTTTTGTAATCAGAAGGCCTGTGGCAATCTTGGAGAAAGTGGTAGGGGCAGTGGGTTGAGGAATGAAAGGGAAGCAAGGAAGTTTCTGCTTTTCTCTCTTCTATTCTCTGAACCTTCTATCGTCACCTTGTCAACCACAGTATAATCATGCATTATTTCACAGACCAGCATCTGGGCTCCAGAGGGGCAGAAGAGAAAAGTGAGTTCCCAAAGAATTTTTCTGGTTTCATTTCTGCCTTAGTGCAAAGAGACATGTACAGGGGCACAGACAGGGGTGGAGAGATGTGTGGGAGGGTCATTTTCTGTCTCAGAGTTGATTAGCTGAGGGAGTGAGTTCATAAAAAGATGTCACCCTTTAACTCCTCTAGATGTTTCTACTGCTTCCTTTTGTACCATCCCACTAGCATCTTTTCTTCACAGTTTTAGTAACCTATTTTGTTGAAAGGCACCACTTTTGGGGATGTCCTTAAAGACAGTAACCACCTCTTCCCTTTTTTCTCTTCTCCATGTCCATTGGCAGGAAATTATGTTCACAACCTGGAACAGAATTTCCAATAGAAACAAATCCTGTATGAAATGCATCATATTAATTGAAATATATGAGGGGTATCCCTGGTCAAAACTAACAATATGGTGAGAGTGAAATCTAACATCATTTCATTTAAGAAGTAAGGAATTAACAGCTTGCCATTGTCATCATCATCCTCCTTATCACAATTATTACTAATATTTACTAGATTACTTAATTTATTCTTCACAATTCCAAATGCAGATATTATAAATTTATCTTATTTTACAGATGATAAAACAAAGGCCCAGAACATGGGTAGTAGAACCCATTAAGGTTCAAACAGTCTGTATCAAAACTTGAGCTTAAAACACATTCAATAATTCAACAAATATTATTATTAATTTAGTACCTATAATAGACCATTCTCTAGAAAAGTGTTCTCCCAAGTGGGAATGCATGAGTCTCAGGAATGGGCAAAACAATTAAATGTGGAAAGAGCATACTAGAACTTCAATTATTTTTTTTTACTCTTTTTATGTGTATGTTTGTATATACTTTATCATATAATTAAATATAAACTATATTAGTAGATGCACACATATACATACTTTGTACATAAGTAAATATTCGCACTCAAAGATATGTGATCAAAAAGTTTGTGAATGACTGGTACAGAGATAGTGATAAACAAGACTTCAGTGGCCCTACCTCCCAGAATTCACATACAGAACTCTGTCCTGAGCCTATGCTTCTGAGCTTCTCTATTTCACAACACTCTGAAGTACATAAATCCTTTGCATTATGTGAACCAAAGCACAGACCATGGATTTAATTTAAAATAAAGTTTTGTGAACAATCTATTTTTCAGATATTTATCCTTGGAGACTATTTCTCATTATCAGAAAAAAAGTCAGAGGTATCTATGTTTAAATCAGCACCTTCTATTTTTCATTTTTATTACTGAATTGTTATAGTTGAAACATATTTTTTAATTTAAAATATGTACTCAGATAACCGACCATGTTACAAGTTAGCATTAGCTTTTACACATTCCCTAAGCATTATTTTGTTCTTCTATGTTTACCCCATCCATTTATTTGCTCATATATTCATCAGATATTTACTGAGAGTATACTGGGTTCCAGGCACTAAAGAATTCAAGTATTCAACTTGTATGTCAGCATATCTTGAATTTTTTTCTTTTCCAAGAGCTAAATGCTAGGGGGAGATTTACTTATCTGGAGTGTATTTTTCCCTTGCTCTGAGCTTCTTGTCCACCTAAAGCAAGAAGGGAAGCTCTAACAGTCACTCAGTTTTAATTATCAGATAAGAATATAGGAAATATGTAAAAATTTACTATATCTATAGAAATGAAGCCAAAGTTCTAGAAGTGGTTTCCTTTTCAATAGCTATGAGCTACACTTTCAAGTTTTATAGTGCAAAAATCAGGATGTGTTTGAATTATTCAGTATCTACCCTATTGTTATACTAAAGTTTCAAGAGAGCCTAATTCAGCTGAAAATAAACAATGTCAAAATATAAGGTTCCTGAAATATTTGGGATAAGAATATGACTCCTATAACCATCCTAAACTTTCTAGTTGTGTGGCCAAATATGGGCAATATTTGAGTCTAAGTTTTAACTCTGTAAAAGTAAATTTCTCCCTCATGAAATATCTCAGTTAAGCTAAGAGTCACTATCAGTGACATAATATGAAGACAGGATTGAGATGTCTACTGGTTGACTACACCTGACAATCAATCAGAATATTTCAGTCTTGTAAAATAGTGGTTTTCTTATTGACTTAATGAAAATTGATCAGATACTAGGCTTCTAATGATGCTCTTTTGTTTGAATAAAGCTGATTAATCTATATTCTGAACTGGTTGTGTCTTACTGCTCTTTGAATAGCTAACAGATTATTCCTCACTTTTGTTATCACCACCATCACCAGCAATGAAATCATGCTGTCAATATATAAATGGATTCAGAGTCTGAGACCCACAATTGAAATTATGCCCAAATCTGATCATAGCAGTGCCAATGGCTTCCATTTAAAATATACTTTATTAGCAAAGTAGATTTAGTAATAGGTTACTAACACACAGATCTAGCTGAATTTTGGATAGAAGCTACCTTCCTGTGTTTCCTCCAATCAGAGCCCATGCCCAATATATTTAATTGCTTACGTTCTGCTTAAAACTGGAGAGAGAACATTCAGTAAAATCAATATATATAATTCAGCATATGCATATAACATGCACTAAAATGTAGGCTCTGTGAAGACAGGGGCATTTGTTTTGTCTCTTGCTGTGTCCTCAGCACATCACACAACACCTGGCATATGGTAGACGTCAATAAACATTTTTTGTAAATGAATAAATGGATACAAAGATCACAAAGACTGCCTACTTCATTAACTTGACTCCCTCCTCTGAGGCAGACAAATTTCTTTCAATTTCACTAGTAAGCCATGCTCCCTCTTTCACTAGGATTTTTCATCTTTCCTTGCTGCTATCTAGAATATTTCCAGAAAATTAACCCTTGATCCCTTTATATACTACCTCACCACTACATAACTTCCCTAAGATTGCTGTCCTTAGAAAGGCCTGATTGCACCGTTGGGCTTTGGCTGATGTCTGGGAACTTGGTTGCAAACAATTCCCTACACTATTATGAAACTTTCACTACATGATAAAAGTGGTTCACTGCATTTCTACAATTCTGTAAAAATAATGAGGTTTATGCTGAATATCTACCAGTTTTTTCTGGTGCATCTAGGATTTTGGTACATACTAGACAGAAGGTGCTTATATGGCTAACCCTCAATAACTACCCTGAGTACTGGGTCTCTAATGAGCTTACTTGGTTCACAACATTTCATATGTGTTGTTACATTTTCTGCTGGAGGAAATAAGCAAGTTCTGTGTGACTCCCCTGGAAAAGGACTCTTGGAAGCTTGCACATGGTTGCCTTCAGACTCTTCCTCATGCACCTTGTCCCTTTGGTGACTTTACTCTGTATATTTTTGCTATAAAAAATCTTAGCCATGAGCACAACTGTATGCTGAATCTTATAAGTCCTTCTAATGGATCACCAAACCTAGAGGTGGTCTTAGCAACTCCCAACGTATCTTCTCCTATATAATCATTTTTTTCTGAAATAAACAAAACAGTCTAAAATCTACCTTAGACTGTAAGCTCCATGAGGGCAATGACCTTGCTGATTTCATTCACCACAGTATCTTCAGCACTTAGCACAGTGCCTGGCACACTGTAGATACTTAAAATATTCATAGAAAGCACAGGTCAATGAAAGAATAAAGAAAGAAAGTAGAGAACTATGTATGAGGAATTAAACTCTAAAAATTACACTTACAAACTCATTGTTAAAGGTAGTAGAATGGTGAAACTCAGTATTAGTTCTGATTTTTACCTCAGGGTCCAATAATTTTTTGCAGAATACATGTCTAAAATTATAATAAGAGATAATTAGAAAATATGATCTAATACATGAGCTTTTTTCTCTTGCATTTAACATAATACCAGGCATATAAAAGACACTAAAATATGGTTATTTAATAAACAAATTAATGAAGACATATATATCAAGTTCTAACTCTATAATGAAACTAATGCATTAGTTTGCTCTCAAAACAAGAAATTAGTCTAGACCAAAAATCCATTCATTAGCAAGTCAAAATTTTGCATTCTTTCTGAAAAACTTATACCTACTTCACACAATCATTTATTTATAGACAGGATTTTTAAGTTTCTAGCCCTAATCCATTTATTGTAATGATGAGGAAATATGTACTTTGTCATAATGATGAGGAGCCACCCAAAGAGGGAAAGAGCTTACCCCAAACCCCAAAGAATCAGGTTTCCTCTTCCCTGATGAAGTGTGCTATAGACTAAATTGAGTCCCTCCCAAATTTTTATGTTCAAGTCCAAACCCCTAATACTTCAGAATGTGAGTATATTTGGAGATAAGGCCTTTAAAAAGATGATTAAGTTAAAAGGAATTCATTAGGGTGGACCATAAGTCAAACAATAAGGTTTCAACATAGTAAAAGGAAATCTGGACACACAAAGATAACCAGGGATGTACACATATAGAGCAAACTCCATAAGTGGACACAGCGAGAATGTGGTCATCTGCAAGCCTAGGAAAGAGGCCTCTGAAAAAAAATAAAACTGCTGACACCTTGATCTTGGACTCCTAGCTACCAGAACTGTAAGAAAATTAATTTCTGTTGTTTCAGTCATTCAGTCTGTGGTACTTTGTTATGGCAATGCTAGCACACTAATACACAGGTTTCCTTCAGATGACAGTGTTTGCTGCACATCCTTATCAGACCAGAGAAAAGAGAAAGCAGCTGGCAGTAAAAAATTCTGGGAGTCTTGGGCAGTTTTTCTGTCTCTCCAGCTGTCTGGTCAAATTTCAGGACCGAGGAGCCAAGGCAGCTAGTGGGGACTCTGGAGTGGGGGTTGAGGAGGAGCCTGCCCATCTGCCTAGGCAGACAGTTCGATGCAGGCCTACTCTCTGTTGGTTATTAGCAGGCAAGTTCCTGGAGATGGCAGCATTAGCTTATGATTACTCCTTCAGGCAGTACTGCTGCCCTTTTGCTTCTTCCCTAACAATTTGCATCAAGGGGAGGACAAGCTATGGGCCCAAAGAAAACAATGATACTTGCCAGGGTTGTATGTTTCTAACTGGGGTGGGGAGGCCTAGCAAAATTTATTTAAAAAATCTGTTTCTCTTGGCTAATTTCAACACTCTTGGGCCACCACCTCAGCCTTTTAGCAATGCACAACCTCCATGAATGCCAGGCTACCTGGGAGAAAATTATACCATTGCATTACCCATTATGGGTTGCAAATTCCCCATTTCAATCATCCTGGTGAACTCACAGTCCTTCTCATCCCCTTACTCTCAGCCTATCCCAACACCTTGAGAAAATGTACCATGCATATTTCTAGCTCCATGTTTGTATTCCCACTAAATATTCCATCTAGAATATTCTCCTTCCCTCTGCCTAATTCCAATCTTTCACCTGCTTGTAGGTTGAACTAAGCCCCTGTCAGCTACGAAGGCTTCCTTTGGCACCACAATCTGCAGTCAGGTCCCTTTCCCTGAATCATAATAATACAATGTGATGAGAGTCATATAATGGAGCTGCATACAAGAAGCTGTGGAAGTCCAGATGGGAGCAGGGGATGGATGAGGCAGGAAATAGAAGAGAAGAGAAACATCTTTGTCTGTACACCTATTGTGGCACTTCCTGACTTGGCACCTAATTACGTGCTGCCCTAGGAACCTGTATGGCATCACAGTTTGACCCTTATCTCACCTTATGTATGTGATCACTGCTACCTCAGAGCCTTTCCACACACAATATCCCCCTCCTCTCTCTCTTCCCCATCATCTGTGCTTTTCCTGTGGCATGTATGGTCGGATTCTATTCCCAAGCTGGTTGCAATACACTAACCCTAGTGGATGTTGAATATACATGTAGAGGTAAATTTAAACCCAGTGTGGCATCTCAGTGAATTTCTAGGTAAAAACAAACTAACTAAAGATAACTATTTTGTGATTGTTTTCTGTGATTAAATTGTCAGTCCCATGCTTGAAGGAAGAGCTTGCTGTTCTCTGTGAACTGTTTGGTGCCTAGAAATGTTTGTGAGTTGATAGTGAGTTGGTGGTTACCAGACACGGGGAAGGAGCAGAGGCTGGAGGACACCAAAAAATGACTAATGCGGTGTCCTTGACCTTGAACTACTCTGATTAATGAGGAAAACAATGTATTGAGTGCTACAATGAGGGATGATGGCCCAGGAGATATGGAAGTGAGAGGACAGAAAGAGGGTGAGAGTGAGGGATGTTTATTGAGAACCCAGATTCTAAGATTGCTGCTTTATAAGGATTATCTAATGCAATTCCTTTAGCAACACTGTAAAGGTGGTACTGTTATTATACCCATTTCTGACAGAACAAAATCATCAAGGCTAATTGACTTGCCCATAGCTGCATGCCTATAAAGTAATAGGGGTAAGATTTGAACCCAGGTCTGTTAGATTCTATAGGCTATGCTGTTAACCCCTGGAATTGGCATATCCAGTACTAAAAGACACTGTCACATAATGCTTTGGCTCTGATTTCTTGGTGAGTTTGCCTTTTCTTGGTAGGAATGTTGAAGCTGTGTCTGCTCCTCCAAGTCAAGGTGGAAGGAGAAAAGCAAATGTAGGAGCAGCCAAAGCAATCCCTAAGTGTCACCATCACAGTACTTCCTTCTCACATCAGACCTTGTATGGCCTTTGCAAGCTAGTTCTCCCTCCTCAATGTAATGTGGGGGAATGCATCCTGGGGAGGGGAGAAGGGCATGCCTTGGGTTCAGATGACCATCTTCAAACAAGGACCAGATCTTTCTAGGCATAGTCTTTCCCAGGCACAGTCAAGAGGAACCAACAGCCTAGAACCCAGCAACTGGGTCACAGCACTAACCAAGGGAACACAAAAGTTCCTGAGTCCTGTTGCTTGCCATCCAAGTTCTCAGCTGCTATCTGTTCTGGCTCTTAGATCTTCTCTTCTCAGTTGCCACCATCTAATGGTTGAGGTGAATCTGTCTTCCCTTCTCTCACACAGGAAATGCAAGTTTCTTGGCACAGGCTGTGCACCCTCCTTAAACTGCCTACCTTCTGCATTCTGCCCTGAAGTATTCTGGTGGTGCAACTTTCTTTGCTTTCTAACAAATTTTGATTATAAAAACTCTCAGAAGCAAAACATTTATCCTTGTTAAAGGACACAGCCAAAATCAATATATGCATTCTATCTTATATATGTGATTCTATTTATGCTAATTAAATAATAGAGCCACAATCATTTGACTATTTACTAATGGAAAATAATAAAAGTGGCTCATGTGAATAAATTTATGCTTCCCCCTTTTCATTCCTGTTGGGACAGTTTGTACATATTTAAAAAAAATGTGTTTACACTTGAAGTTTACATAAACAGCAGGCAGGTCTCTTACATGCACAGTAATTCTTTAAGGCTAACTGGGTAGCAAAGAGCAAATTGCAACCATTTGTAATGGATGGCAATTAAGAGGGTAAAAAGTTTACTACACACAGCCCACACTCAATTTTCACTGCATGTTGGTCTAAGTCATTGCTGGCTTTTAATTCATCAGAAGCAAATCTCTATTGAATTGTAGAGTTCCCAAAGGGCTTGGTATGACATCGTGAATTTGATGAAATAACTTTTACCTTAATATCTCAACACTCATAACTTTCTGCACTAAATTCGGAACACTATATATACCAACAGAGTATTGGTGTCTTGATATATCCTTAGGGCTTATTTCAATGTGGTCACTTTCTCTGTAAAATGTCATTGATGGCAACTGGCTGAGAGTGTGCAAAGAAGGGCATGTCTGCAGATACCTCAAGCATATTTTCTCATCACCTGTTTCTTTAGACAAACAAATGAGGGAAGAGTGAAGTTTTAACACAGGTTGATGAGAAAGAAAATATGTGGAGCAGCTCACTAATCCCAGGACCAGGGTTATAAAGAATGTGGGGTGATTTTTAACCCTGGTCAGTGCAGTCCTGCCTGTGTCACTCTATGGCCTAATCTTGTCTCCTCTGTCCTACATCTTGAGTGCAGTGTGAAAAAGTGGAAAGGGTACAGACTCCAGAATCAGAGAACCAGATTGACTCTGCCAATTTAGAGCTATGTGACATTAGGCAATTACATCACTTCTCTGAGGATGTTTCTTACCTGTAAATTGGGGCTATGCGGGGTTGTAGTGAGGCTAAAAAGAGATAATCCAAGTAAAGGAGCTGACATATAATAGGCCTTCACTTCAATAAATGGCTATTATTACTGTTAATACTGGAGGTCAAGACCCTGATTAGCATAGTTACTTCACGAATAAAAGTAGCCTTGGATGAGTCTGGTTTGTGTCAGGAACTGTGCTACATAGAATGCAAGCCTTGTTGGGGCATATAAAGGTGGGTGGGAACAAGTGGGGAGATGATGGTTATAACTGAAGGAGTAATCTGGTTCCTGAACTTCTGCCAACTTCAGCAATCATTCTTGGATGTGCTGATATCAGCGATCCTGAACAATCAGTTAAACCAGATCAAGGTTAAAGTGTACTTCACCTAACACATTTGCATTCTTTCAACAATGCTTTGTGTTCATCTTAAGCTGAATAGGCAGAAAGGTGCTGCTGTGTGGTTTGCGTGTCTGTGTGTGACTGCATATGTGTGCACACTTATGCCAAAGGGAAGAGAAAGCCCCTTGCAAGTGTTTGAAAAGTGGTTTATTTATATTAACCATCCCCTTTCCTTTGAGTTCCTTTGTTGATTCTTGGGAAGAAGGATCAGATAACTGATGCAAGTCTGCTTTGGTGTTAGTCTCACTTTGCAAGGTTGGTGCTCCCTTAGAGAACTGAGATTCCAGGACTCCCAATGTGAGTAGAGCAGGGTATTGAGTGTATGACCAAACAAAGGAAGACATTAACAGACAAGTCACTTCAGATTAAAAAATTGAGAGCTAGAAGGTTTGCCTTTGTCTTTATCATCCCGCCTCATTCCAGATTCCACTTCAACTCCTGTCAAGGCCTTCAGTTTTCCTCCTATAAACTAACATACCATAGGGACTTTATCAACAAGTCATTCTGTTAAAAGAAGAGCTGGATTAGATCCTACATCGGTGTTAGCCCAGGCCCTCTAACACTCCACCATAAGTGGTGCCTAGAAAGTTACAAGTAAGAGAAAACCTAAGGGAGGGAGGGCAAGACCGCAACCGGAGAGGAGGTCCCTAAAGCTTCTACCAGAAAACACAATTGAATGGCAGTCCAGGAGACAAGAAAGAGAACCGTGAGTGACAGACACAATGACACCTGAGAAATCCACGCATTACAGGAAACACCTGAAGGTTGGAGAGAAGGGGGTGAGCAGGAGAGAGGGGAGGGAGCACAGACAGATCGTGACAGGACCTGATCGCTGCTGACTATCCGGGAGCAGCACAGTGCACGGGAGGGAGGAGACCA
Organism: Lyroderma lyra; assembly: GCA_004026885.1. NCBI lineage: Eukaryota > Metazoa > Chordata > Mammalia > Chiroptera > Megadermatidae > Lyroderma > Lyroderma lyra. The sequence goes on from PVJL010008279.1 coordinate 62,234, forward strand.
AGAGGAGATAAGAGTGAAAGCCAGCAAAGCAGCAGAACAATGGGAGACCGTGGGGAAGCTGGGCTTTAGAGCAGCGTGTTGGGGACAGAGCTTGGGAGCCAGCATCTGAAGCTTTTGAGTAACCAGAGGGCTGAGTGAGGACTCTGAACAGCTGCAGGCTGAGGTGGGTCCCCAGAGACAGCACCTCGGCTCCCGCTCCTGGCACCCTCGCGAAACACAGCTTGTGCATGCACAGCTCCTCTGTGGTTACTGTTCATGGCCCACTGCGGAGGTAAGCTGGCTGCCTCCATACTGCCTGAGGTCAGGTCCAAAGCTTTGGACTTGTGGTGCACTCACTGCAAACCCGACCATGAGGCCTACAAGCAGTGTGAGCCTGCAGACTCTGCTCCAATGGCTGGTTGCTGGAGCAGGCCCAGAAAGAAAGGCGGATTTGATAGCATATGCCCCAGCCAGCAGGATCAGCCTCAGCCCGCATCACCCAGCTTCCCCAGCATAGGGCATGAGGTGGAGCTGCCCCAGTGTGCTTTTTGTTGGCCTCTCCCCTTTCCTACAGCCTCACCAACCAATTAACTAACTGCAGGAATTGGAGGGACCCTGAATAGATGTGCACCATCACCAAATGTGGCAGGAAACCAGAGATAAGAAATAAACAACTCCCCTCTCTACCAAAACTTGGCCCCCAGTGCCACTTAGTGTCTACCCTACAGCAAGACACCACAAAAATACTAATCAGGGCTCTTTGGCTCTGCTGAACATAATGCACTCATGTCAAAGAGGAAGAACTCAGCAGACAGGATGAATTCCTTAAAAATTAAAACTGCTCAGAAAGAACATGAATTTTATCCAGCAGACAGTTTCTTAGACAAAGAATTTGCTGAACCAAGTGACAGAGAATTTAAAGTAGCTCTTCTAAAGGCTGTGAGAGAAATGAAAACATACTGGCAGAACTTCATAGCTGATATGAATGACCTAAGAAAGGAAATCCATGAAAAAAAGGAACAATTTAACAAAGAAATTCACAACATAAGGAAGATTGAGATGGAAATGAGAAAGAACAATAATACAATAAAAGAAGTGAGAAAGGAAATAACTACCATAAGAAACAGGGCTGACCAGATGGAGGAAAGGATTAGTGATATCGAAGATCAGAACATGGAAACATCTCAAAAAGAGGAAGAGAGAGAATATAGAAACAAAAGGATTGAAAGAACTCTGCAAGATCTGACTCCATGAGCAAAAAAACACATCAGGACAATATGATTAGAAAAAGGAGCAGAGCACTCTACAGAGAGCATACTCAAACAAATAGTAGATGAGAACATTCCAAAACTATGGAAATATCTGGAACCCCAAATTCAAAAAGAAAACAGGTCCCCTAGATACCTGGACCTTAGCAGATTTTCTCCAAGGCACATGGTACTAAAGATGTCCAAAACTAATGACAAAGAGACAATACTCAAGGAAACCAGGGAAAAAAGAATTATAACCTTTAGAAGAAAACCCATCAGGCTGGCATCAGAAATCTCACCAGAAACTCTACAAGCCAGGAAAGAGTGGAATCCAATATTCAAAACTTTAAAAGACAGAAACTTCCAGCCAAGAATAAATTATCCACCAAAATTATCTTTCAGATATGAAAGTGGAATAAAGACCTTCTCGGACACACAGAAGCTGAGGGAATTTGCCAGCACAAGGCCAGCACTTCAAGAAATACTGAAGGAGCCTCTTCAACCTGAAACAAAACATCAAGAAAAATGGAATAGAGTTGGGGCAACAAGAAAGAAACAAAAATAAAACAAACAAACAAAGAAAAAGTGATGGACACAAGAAATATTCACATATTGATCATCACCCTAAATGTTAATGGACTGAAATCAACAATAAAAAGACACAGACTAGCAGGCTGGATTAAAAACCAAAATCCTTCTATATGCTGTCTACAACAGACACACCTCAGTCATAAAGACAAACACAGACTCAAAGTGAAAGGATGGGAAACAATACTCCAAGCAAATGGTAACCAGAGAAAAGCAGGAGTTGCCAAACTGATATGTTATGAAATAAACTTCAGGTTTAAAAAGATAGCAAGAGACAAAGATGGACATTACATAATGATACAAGGCACAATACAACAACAAAAAGATTTGACACTAATTAATACATATGCTCCCAACCAGGAAGCACCAAAATATACAAAGCAACTACTAACAGATCTGAAAAGATAAACTGACAAAAGCACAATCATTTTGGGAGACAAACATCCCACTAACAGCCATGGACAGATCATCCAAACAGAAAAAAAATATAAGGAAATGTCATCTTTAAATGATGCATTAAAGCAATCGGACATAATTGACATTTACAAGACACTTCATCCAGCAAAGAGAGACTATACCTTCATTTCTACTGCACATGGACCATTCTCAAAGATACACCGTATACTGAGACATAAATGTAGCCTCAGCAAATTCAAGAAGATCGAAATCATACCAAGTGTATTCTCAGACCACAGAGCTTTGAAATTGGAGATCAACTGTAAAAGGAAAGGAGAAGAAACCATATATGCATGGAGATTAAACAACATATCATTTAAAAATGACTGGATAAAAGAAGAGATTAAAAAATATATAGAAACCATTGACAAGGAAAATACAACATATCAGAATTATTGGGACATAGCAAAAGCAGTAATAAGAGGAAAATTTATATCATTACAGGCCTATCTTAAGAAACAAGAAAAATCACAAGTAAATACCTTAGCATCCCATCTTAAAGAACTGGAAAAAGAAGAGCAGACAAAAACCTAAAGTCAGCAGAAGGAAAGAAATAATAAAAATTAAGTAGAACTAAACCAATTAGAAAACAGGAGGACAATAGAAAAAAATTAATATTACAAGGAGCTTGTTCTTTGAGAAAGTCAACAAAATTGACAAACCCCTGGCTAGATTAATCAAAGGAAAAAATGAAAAAACACAAATATCCAAAATAAGAAATGAAAGGGGAGAAATGACCACAGATACTACAAAAATACAAAGGACTATAAGAAAATATTATGAAGGACTTTATGCCACTAAATTTAACAACCTAGAAGAAATGGATGAGTTTCTAGAAACTTATAGCCTACCTAAATGGAACCAAGAAGAACTGGATAATATAAATAGACCAATCAAGAGCAAAGAGATTGAAATGAATATCCATAATCTCCCTAAAGGCAAAAGTCCTGGACCAGATGGTCTCGCCAATCAGTTCTAAGAAGCATTCAAAGAGGTATTAATGCCTATCCTCCTAAGACTCCTCCAAAAAGTTGAAGAGGAAGCAATACTTCCTAACTCATTTCTATGAGGTGAACATTACCCTAATTCCAAAGCCTGGTAAAGACAACAAATTAAAAAGAAAACTATAGACCAATATTTCTGATGAAAACAGATGCTAAAATCCTAAACAAAATATTAGCAAGTAGAATACAACAATGCATCAATAAAATTACAAATCATGATGATTATACATCATCCTGGGAGCACAAGTGTAGTTCAACATACGAAAATCAATCAATGTGATACACCACATAAACAAAATAAAAGATAAAGACCATATGATCATGTCAATTGATCCAGAAAAAAGCTTTTGACAAGATACAACATCCATTTATGATCAAAACACTGAATAAGATAGGTATAGAAGGAAAGTATCTCAACATAATAAAGACCATATATGACAAACCCTCGGCTAACATCATACTGAATGGGGAAAAGCTGAAGCCTATTCCCCTAAAATCAGAGACAAGAAAGGGATGCCCCCCTGTCACCATTGCTATTTAATATAGTACTGGAAGTTCTAGCCACAGCAATCAGGCAAGAGAAAGTTATAAAAGGTATCCAAATAGGAAAAGAAGAGGTCAAATTGTCGCTATTTGCAGATGACATGATCCTTTATGTAAAAAATTCCAAAGATTCCACCAGGAAACTATTAGAAACAATAAATGAATATAGTAAAGTCGCAGGATACAAAATGAATGTACAAAAATTAACAGCATTCCTATACACAAACAATGAATCCTCAAAAAAGAAATGAGGGCGTCAATTCCTTTTGCTATCACAACAAAAAGAATGAAATACCTCGGAATTAACTTAACAAAGAACTTATACACGGAAAACTACATAAAAAGAATAAGGCTGGTGGCATTACACTCGCTGACTGCAATTTATATTACAAAGCATCAATAGGTAAAACAGTTTGGTACTGGCAGAAAAATGGAAGAGAACAATGGAAGAGAACTGAAAACCTAGAAATAAATCCACAAATTTATGAACAAATAGTTTTTTATAAAAAATCATGCAATGGGGAAAAGACAGCCTCTTTAGTAGGTGGTGCTGGGAAAACTGGAAAAACATATGGAAAAGAAAGAACTCTCTCCATATACAAAAATTAACTCAAAATGGATTAAAGACCTTCATATAAGACCTGCAACAATAAACTATATAGAAGAAAATATAGGAACCAAACTTATAGACCTAGGGCTCAAGGAGGACATCATGAACCTGACATCAAAGGCAAGGGAAATAAAAGCAAAAATAACTGAATGAGCCTATATTAAACTAAAAAGCTTCTGCACAGCAAAAGAAACCATCAACAAAGCAAAGAGACAGCCAACTGAACGGGAAAAAATATTTGCAAATAACTCATCAGATAAGGGTGTAATATCTAAAATATATAAAGAACTGATAGACTTAACAACCAAAAAACAAACAACCCAATTAAAAAGTGGGCAGAATAACTAAACAGACACTTCTCCCATGAAGAAATACAAATGGCCAGCAGACATATGAAAAAATGCTCATTCTCATTAGCTATTAGGGAAATGCAAATCCAAACCACAATGAGATACCTTCTCACACCTGTTAGAATGGCTATTATCAACAAGACAAGGAATAACAAGTGCTGGAGAGGATGTAGAGAAAAAGGAACTCTTGCACACTGCCAGTGGGAGTTCAAGTTGGTACAACCCTGTGGGAGAGTGTGGAGTTTCCTCAGAAATTTGGGAATGGAGTTAGCATATGACCCAGCAATCCCCCTTCTGGGGATATACCCCCAAAACTTGAAAACCTTTGTCTGCAAAGACTTATGTACCCTAATGTTCATTGCAGCACTGTTCACAGTGGCCAAAACATGGAAACTACCAAATTGTCCTTCGACAGATGACTGGATAAAGAAGCTGTGGTAAATATACACAATGGAATATTACTCAGCTATAAGAAAAGATGAAATATTGCCATTTACAACAAAATGTTGGAGATTATCATGCTTAGCAAAATAAGCCAGACAGGGAAAACAAAAAACTATGACTTCACTCATATGCAGAATATGAAACTGAAAGCAACAAAGAAAAAAAATGAGGAGAGAAGACAAGATGGCGACTGGAGAGGAGGTTCCTAAAGCCTCTCCCAGAAAACAAAATTGAACGGCCCTCCAGGAGCCAAGAAAGAGGACCCTGAGTGACAAACCGGCTGCTGAGAAATCCACAAATCGCAAGTAAACACCTGAAGGCTGGCGAGAAAGGGGCGAATCGGGGAGAGGGAAGGGAGCAGAGACGGACCACGCGGGACGCGATCCCTGCTGACTATTCAGAGCTCCGCAGTTTGGGGGAGGGGAGAGAGACTGGGGAGCTGGGGACAGAAGGAGTTTGGGAGCCAGCCTCTGGAACTTTTGAGTGGTAGAAGGGCTGAGCGAGGACTCTGAACTGCAAAGATAACACCCCAGCTCTAAACCCCTGGAGACCTACACAGGGCTGCAGTTCCTGTTCCCAGCCTGCTGCAAAGGCGACCCTGCTGTCTCAGGCCAGGCCCACAGCTTTGGACTTATGGAGCGGGCACTTCCTCGTGCACCCCAGAGTTCCGAAAGCAGTGTGAGCCTTTAGACAGCCAGGTACTGAATCAGGGCTGGGAAGACTGATTTTCCCCAGCAA